>VJOZ01029213.1:0-10981 GCA_009801055.1 Stichopus horrens
CAATGTTTATTCATGTGGCAGGTACAAAACAGGAAATTGCTTGTCAAATTGTAAATATTAGATGGACTATGATGGTATTTGTGGCTATTTTCAACATTGTTAACGATTAAGACAGCCAATATTCCAAAATAGCACTTTCAATGTCATACAACCTCTAACAATTATAGCAATAATAGTGGAGAAATTTCAGTGGAGGGCAAGTGAACGAGAAGAGACAGAATTTTAGACTTGGACATAAAACAGCCTCACATATGTTCACGCAAGTTTGCATGTAGTAAACTAGTTAGATAAACCATCAAAGCAGTTCCTGGCTGCGACAAAGTATGAAATTCTCAAACTTTGTGCATACGTACACGCCATGAAATTCTTCTCTACACAAAAATGCTTCCTTATGAATAATCCATGCATGGGTCTTTGATCAGGTTTCCCAACAGTAGACAGGAAGTGAGAACAATTGGTCAGAGAATTTGGGAAATAAGGGGATATTTCTTGACATGGCCCAGTTAGTGAGAAACTACAACTGCTAAATACACTGGGTGAGGACGTAAGGTACCACCAATGACTGTGCCCCCTTGTGAGATGATAGATTCTGAAATATTTAGGCTACAATCAAACATTCAAACGAAAGCAGACGGAAAGACTCAAGAGACGCCTTGTCAAGCAATTGCAAGCCGAGATTGTAGGTGATGTCTCTAGTACCCTTGTTGACTCTTTTTGAAACAACAACAAAAGTCACGGTATTGGCTGGCAGCTGGTGAAACATGATGCCATGGCAAAGTTTCAAAAATACACATCAGCGAAACCAAAAGAAGTCACACTACAAACAGAATCAGGCTGATTTATAAACACAATCTATCGTGAATGGATCTGTTCTTGGAAAAAAACAGCTGGCAGTGCAAACAGCAACACAAAGTGCAGACAAACAAAACATGATACGGCATCAAAAGGTTGTTTAAACATTTGGAAAAGACTTGAAAAGGCTTGAATAACCATATGGTGGAAATATTGCTGATGAGACACAATATTACTTGTAAACAGTCTCTTCATGAAGTATGCACATTTCAAGTAACATCCACTGCTTATTAACAAATATCAAACATGGCTGCCATAGAGAAGACATATTATGACATGCTCCATGTCCTTTGTACCATCCATCAGAAAAGGCTGTTCCATTATAGCTGAGGTAACGCTAGTTTAATGAAATGACAAGTAAGAGATTTCTGTCACGTCACTAATAAAATTGAAAATACAAGTGTATTGTCTTTAACATCAGGGTTGCAACAGTCATGGAAAATCTGAAAAAGTCATCAAAATTTGGAAAACATTTCAAGGCCATGAAAAGTTTTAAAGTCCACAGAAATTGTCTGAGCTCCTGGAAAAGTCAGGGAAATTTTCCAAAAGGGATATTGTTTCTTTCTCACTCATAATGTAAAACTGTATTCTCACTTGTAACAACAAAATGTATAATTCTCTTAAAATTCCTGTTTTTGTTGAAAACTTTTTGTAACATGTCATGACAAAGGTCATGGAAAGTCTTTACTTGGTCCTGGGAAAATCATGGAAAAGTCATGGAAATCTATTCCCTAGAGAAAGTGCAGGAATCCTCTTTACGTTCACAGCACCATTTACAGCCAATTTATTGTTTAAAATCAGCAACTTCAACAACATATCGCATGAAACACTAAAATTCTACTTTAACAGTAAGCCATTTCTTGATTGGATTTGACAGTTCATTTGAAAAGGACTGCAAAGGTGAATAATTACCCATATTCAAAATTAAACATTTCTTTATTGCACATTCCACATTGTACAGGTATAGTGTGTGCTAATGTCACTGTATTATTAACATCACAATGTTGGCCAGTGCAAGTCAAATGTTCTATGCTAAAAACCCTATGAGACAATTCAAGAATATACACCTGTTTAGGACCATTATTGGCTAATAGAGCAGTTTGGTTGGACATCTATATTTACTTTGGTCACAAAGCCACATAACATTGTTTCTTCGCTTCTCATTGGCTGGTTGGAGGCGTAACATTAACGTTTAAAGATGAATAATATTCTAACCATTCAGAGCACAAATGTTGTCGACATTGAAGGGTTAGGCCAATCAGTTTTTGCTCCAGACAGTATTCTGTATAACTTAACTTTAACCTCTTCTTGGGCATAGCAGTTGCTCGTCTGAAACATTTTTGAAATACGCCCAATGTAGCGCACCTTCACAATTTGGTAACAATGAAGTGAGATAATGAAATAGAAAGAAAAGTATCCCTAAACTCACATATCTTCAGCCACTGATGCATGGGAAGGTTCCAGTTCACGACCACCTCACCCAATGATCTTGGGAATTCAACTTTCCAGGGTCGAGCGACAGGAAAGTGCCTGCAATGACCGTACAACAGAGGTAGCTTATGTATGCTTTAATTGTGAGAGCCAATGACGGAAGAAAACCTTCAGTCTATATTTTTATGGTTTCTTCCTCAAGGAAGTTAATTAATGAGAATATATATGTACAATGCCATATATATGTACAAAGTCAAGAAGCTCAAGGAAAGAAAATAAGCAAATACAAGATCAGGAAACCTTACAAATTGCACAGGTAGGGCACACAAGAATTGCGATGGTGTCACCATATGGCGTGAATTGTTATCTACACTATTCAGGTTTTGAAGGGCAGTTATGTTGCAATGCTACGCAACCACACAAGGTTGAAAGAATCCTGTGGTTTATTCATTACAACTTTATGTCAAATGACTAACAACTAAATATATTAGATCAAATTTGGTATCCTTTTTGTCACATGGTCAGTTTAGATTGGGAAACCTTAGATTGCTTTGGGATGAAAAACCCATCGTCTAACAACGACCCTGCCAGGGATCAAACTTTCAGCATCCCGGTTGCTAAGCTCATTATTGCTACAAACGCCACCAAGTTTAGCCCCTCGGACACAGCACTGGTGTCCAACATTGATCATTGATTCAACACTGGTTTCTGCTTCAACACTGGTTACTGAACAATTACTTTCAAAATGATAGATGAATGAAGCTGATTACTTGATGGAAGCATGGATCATCCACTACTAAATTCAGAATTCTGGGCAACAAAAATGTCTTCTGACTTATTTAGGCCTTTCCAAAGCATTTTCCTTCCTATTCTTGTTGCTTTGAAATGAAATTCTCATAGACATGTAATTGACAATGATCACTGTGATTTGTGACGTAGTCGACAAACAGCTCTGATTTACAACTTACACCATTATCCTAGATAATTAGAATGATTAGATGGTTTATTGCCATGTCTTTAGGCAAAAAATGTGAATCCTTCATAATTGGTAAAGATCACACTTTCCTTATTTTCAAGCTATTGTTCACAGGGGCCTCAGATGCATACTCTCGCATTTGATGAGAGATTGCTCTTCTCATGTGTTCACTTGATCCATTCAATCTTGTGATAGCCACAATATGTTCTGTACTAATTACTTATAACATGACATAATTCAGAAAACATGTTGCTTGCCTGGGATTCTTCTGCATGGTGAAGTGGTGTGGGTGCATCTTTCCAAGAGGAAGGGTAGGACATGATAGTNNAGGGTAGGACATGATGGTGCTGTGGTGGTTTGGGTACATCTTTCTTGGAGAGAGGGGTAGGAGGGGATGGTGCAGTGGTGATGTGGGTGCATCTTCATAGTGCATTACCTGACTGACTACTCTCAAAGTTGGTATCACGTTTGTACCATACACAGCTGTCCTAAATGTAGCTTTGATACTGTGCTGCACTTAAAGGCAAACTGAACATCATGAATATATCCTTGCAGTCATGCTTAAACACATAACCTACATAAAGAGCCAATGTACACAGAGTCACGCATGCACGGAATAGAGATAAAATTTGCAAAGGGATCTTTACAATGTAATTTGTTGCTTTGATAAAATAAGTAGAAATTTTGGCAAAAGAGGTTGTATATCACCTAGTTCTCTCACAATTGTGTTAGATAGAAGACAATTGACGAGAAGATATGAGGAAAAACTATTATCTCTACTACCAAGCACAACGGGAAAGAAATAAAGCCCTGTACGGTCAGTCAAACCAGTGTTGCTTCACCAGTTGGTGCTTCACTAGTTGGTGCTTTCACTCACCAAGATGTCACATCCTCATTCTTGGTTTCTCCAAACCCGACAAATGTTGCTGTGGATTCAGATGCGTAGCTGACAAAGTAGTGGCTCATGCGGAAAGAAAATGCATCCTTGTAGGCATGTAACCATCTAAAGAGTAAAGTGAGGCAAAGAGAGGTGTGACTTCAACTAGGAGTAAGATATCTTGTTGATTTTAAAGGCAGAAAATATTACACATCCTCACATTGACAGTTTAAACCAAAGAATATTTTCACTGTGCCTTAAAAACTTAAAAATTCTGTCTTCATCCTTTTACAAAATGAAATGATACCACATCAGCACTACAGAAATGAGATGCAGGAGTATAACAGATTGGAAAATCACTTTACTTGGCAGCCTGATTAACTAAAAATGAAACAATCTATGCTAACTCAGAGACATGGAAATAAACATTACTAGTAACAGTTGATATATAAGTAGAGAAGGTCACCAATGAGTAATCCTAAATATTTGGTTTTGGGAGTCTATTCAACACTGGAACCTTGCAGATACACATTCTTCTATTTTCAGGAGAGCAAGCCTCCATGTTTTATCTTTACATTGCAAAACACACTTTTCTTGGTTTCATTGGGTCAAGTATTGAATGCTTCTCACTGCATGTAAAGATCTGTATCATTCATGGACTGCTGATACTGACCTTGATCCTTGTCGTAAGATTTGTCACGACAACGGAGACTTTACATCACAATTTTTTTTTCGGCCAAGTGAATATATCCTCCTGACAGTCAGCTGTACCCTCATCTACCCTACATTCTTCAATACCGCACATCATCCCAACCATTTCATGCATTTTCACTTCTCCCTTCTTTTCAACAAACCTGGCAGCTGACTTGATCTTCATCGACGAAGTGATCGTGACAACAGTGACTGTTTCCACCCCCAAGCTTCCTCCTAATACCTCCATCTCCTCTTCGCCATCATTAAAAAAACATAACACTTAACTATTCTTTTCCACATTTCAGTTTCGTAAAGTGACTTGGCATATATTTCTACTCACTAGATTTCATCATCCATACGATCTTTCAAATAATGTACACAACTGCTATTGTAGTCCTCATCCCTGATTCCTAACATTGACACATGCTCTTAGATCACTAATTTCTTGGTACATTGCATAATTGGATTTACTACTAATGTGAGCATGGTGCATTCCTGGACAAAGTAAAAGACAATCAAATGAAAGCAATTAAAAAGTCATCCATTTAGCAGAAATCAGCCAAAGTGTTTGAACAAGTGTTTGACTAAAAGTGACATTTTGCCTGAAATAATATTGGATAGTCTTTGTTCAAGGTTGATATTCCACAAGGGAAACACAGTGATTAATTTCATTTACTTACTATTTCAAGCTAATCCCAACACGAAACAATAAAAAAAAGGTCACAAGCTGAGTCTAATTAAAATGTCTAATTGTTTAACTACAACTTGATGTAAAAAGTACAGGTAATACCTAAAAATGAGGCATACAATAAACAGGTCTAAGTTTGTGAACAAACAACAAGGTTAAAGACAGTCACTCATAACTCTAAGTTACATTAGGTATTAAGTGGTAAGCAAAATTCTCTATTGATTCTGTTTTTTTGAATGACAGCAAATTAAAAAAAAATGCAGGGTGTCTCATGCTACACAGCATACATATGGGCAGGGGTTTTTGATTACACAGTGGTCCTTTTATGCTCACCAGGATATGCGACACTTAAAATTTGGATTGTGTTTGCACAAAAAGGAGTTTTAGACAGGCTGTGGGAGGGGCTAGAATAAAGTGGTCGGGAAAACTGTAACTATCTGGGGCGACCAGTACCATGTTATCTGTACAGTAGTTGATAAAAAGTGCAAGGGTTTTGTACTAGTAATGTCATACTGTACACATAGGTCATGACGATATCAAATAAAATTTTCATTTATCATTTGTACATAAATGATGTATACACTTACATGATGAAGTATTTACAACTGCCCTGTTAGAACCTCTCACAAGAGTAAAATGATCTAAAGTAGTTGTCCAGATTAATTGAGCAACATAAGCATACATGAATAGCGAATTACCAGAAGCATAGTCAGTAGCTCGAATATGAAGATGAAAGATATCAAAATAATAATGTACAAACAAGCAAAAAGGAGGTCTCAAGCGGACTACCAAGTGAACCAAGGCAAAAAAGATAAAGCTAGTGGGATGATAATTCTCAATAAAATAGGTCTTGTTCAGGTTTACAAGACTACTAACATATGCCAAGCAATGTGTCACAGTGCTATACGAAGAATAAAATACAAACTTGTTCTTCTTTCCTCGTTTTTTTTCTTTAGAAAAGTAACAAAAAAACGGTGGTATTGTAATATTTTTGAGAAAATATTGGGAGAAGGAGAAATGCTCAAAATATAAAAAGGAGGAAATGATGGAGTCACTTGGAAGAGTGTTCAAGGTACACTACATGTAGGTACACTACATGATGTACCAACATGTAGGCAATCCACTGAGTCGCAAATCTCGTCCCAATCATTTTATACCATTTCTCCCTAAGTACACTGAGTGACACATCAGTGATTCAGATTGTTCCTTGTGGACAGAAGTGTGGAATATTCAAATTACCTACTGTACTGGTCTATTTACACTGCCTATGCATCAAAAAGCACAAATACTTGAATGGACGTACACATGTGGGTGTGCCTAGAAATCCAGTGTGCGTCTTAATTATTCCTCAGATTCGTCTAAGGAACCTTGATTCTGTTACTACCAACCATAGACATAATATAAACTAGACCATTTCTGTATTTCTGAATTTCTGTACCATCTTCTTTATGTATATGGTCATTTTGTCACTATAGGACATTCACACATATAGATAAGACAAAAAATGTGTTCTTAATTTTCATGACCTGTGACCCTTGACCTACGATGTATCTGTCAGGTGGACATAATATCACATACCCAGACCCCTTAACACCAGGTTTTAACTTTAATCTGTCTAGTAGGAGATTGTGACACACTTTTTAGAGCATTCTTTCATTTGACTTTAACTATGTGACCTTTGATCTCGTGTAATCCTCAATATGTAAAAAAAAATTCTTCTATTGTCTACTTTTTATGTATGTTAGTTTTATAACTGTAGGACATTTACACATTGAGATTATGATAAAAATGCGTCTTTGATTTTTGTGATTATCTGTGACCCTTGACCTCGACATCATCATTTAGCTAATCCCTACACCTCATATCCAGGCCCCTATCCACCAAGTTTGAGGTTCATCCGACTTGCCATCTACGAGGTGATCATGACACACTTTCTTTTGTACACACACACACACACGCACACACACACACGACATTGCATGGATTCTTTCCTCCTTCAGCGAGGAATCAGTGTCCAGTATTAATTTTCCACCTAAGTCAGTACTGGACAGGCTGTACCATATGCATACCCATAACTGCAAATTAGTAAAGCATGAGGAGAGCAATTGGGACATATGACTTAAGCAAAATTGAAAGAAAAATGTCCTAAAACTACCACTAAAGCGTGCCACAGAGGCATTTATATTGTTGTGTTTTTTTAAACTATAAGCAACTGTAAAGATGGCTGGACATTTATTTGGCATAAACCATAGAGGTGCAACTATATAAAGGAGATACACCTGAAAGTTTAATTTATGGTAATCCTGTTTGATTTCCTTTTCCGGTGTGTTAAGAGTTCCAATTCACGTATGATGAGTTCAGCTTAAAGTACCCTCTTACCTTTGGGTGATACATTTACATTTTAGTGGCAAGGTATCCAAGTACCTTTCATTCACACCTGCCTACACCCTGTGCATTGTTATGTTAGAACAGAGCCTTGGGGAATTCTGTACTTACTTGTATTGACTGGTAACAAAAAGTACAGATGACACGCAGGTTGAACACAGAAGGAAGATTAGTGAGAGAAGGAATGTGTACACTCCAGACAAAAGCCATCTCCAGTTCTGAAAAACCAAGCAGGAGAAGAGAAGACATTAAAGAAAGACAGGTAGTCGAGACATATATTCTACATAACTTTCTGCAATTTCTTCCTCCAAATTGGGTAACAGCATACCTCCTTAACAGATTTTGTAATAAAGAATGATCTACCAATGGCACATTCTGTCAGAAGAAGACGAACGTGCAAAAAGCTATGTAAGATGCACGTCAAAACTAATTATCCTCCCTTAGCAAACATGATTAATTGTCGCACTGAATAAATGAAGTTAAAACTTACAACAAACTCAATAGAAAGGAGATTAGCTTGAGATTCCTCCGGGTTTGATGAGAGAAAAGGACTTTCCTTAGTTCCCCTCTTGTGAAAGGTGTCCACCATCACATTGTTCAGTTTCTGATATTCTCATGTATTTAATCAAATGTCATGCTATGTGCAGCATCACAGGAGACGGGTAATTCTAATTTCAGAATTTTTTAGTATGTCCTATTCAATGTTCTTCAACATTACTTGAGTCAGTTTCTCTCCCACATAATACCCACGAAGGACTGAATTACACATACGGAGTACAAGTAAACCTGGAGCTAAATGAGTAAAGCACTTTCATTTACTTCACTTTGAAATCATTTTCTTCTGCAGCCACAAAAGCAAGCAGAAAGTACTAAACTTCAAGATGTCTTCACAGAATATCTACAATGTTTGCATCAGTGACACACACACACAAAAAAATGACATATTTAGCAGAGTTTGTAAGTACATTACCATCCACATTTTCATCATTTCAACATCAGTGTTAAGAAATCTACTGTATTTGTTTTTGTGACTAGTTCAGAGCTGAATTAACAATAGCGAAATTTCCAGTCACTCTACAAGTCTCCACTTTAGCAAGTAAATTTACGCAATACTGTAGCCACCGAGGGCTTCGAACAGACCTTCTGAGACCACGTTATGCTTAACGATGCTTACCAGGGAAGACGACTGAACTACGTCAAGGTAACTATTAAAGCTCGTCCATGGACCGAATATCACTGATCCAATGCAAAATGAGTAGCCATGGTACTCCAGAAGGGAAGGCAAAGAGGGGATCTGCCCTGTGTCCAAATCAAAACCAATCGATATTATCTTCATGGCAAGAATCATCTGGGAACCTGAAACCACAAGATATAAGTTCAGAGAAAGTTTTGGAAACTTAGCAAATGGCAGCTCTTGGCTTCAGCTGGTTAGTGCTTATCTCTGCAGATGGGACAGCGACGTTCTCCACAAATTTTCAAGAGCCATGCTGGAGAGGTCAGGGGGGAGGGTTCAACTTCACCTTTGGAAATTTTTGATAATTGAGATATAATATATGGTGCAAAATGGGGCCACTTAGACTCCATTTCATGCTCTATTTGAAATAACAGTGGCCTAGTGTCAAACTTTTTTCACCTGAGGGGAGGTTTTCTAGGAAGGCAGGATGCTTTTTCAGGGACAGCAGGTTGGTCCATATTTCAGAGGTGGTAATTTTTACTGGTAGAAGCCACCGCTGTAAACCTCCATGGAGAAAACTAAATAGAAGTGAACTGTTTGCAAGCATTGCACCAGAAAATTCATGACCAATATCGTGGATTATGAAAGTGCACAACACAGACAGAATTTGATTAAAAGTACAGGGGTTCAAAATACAACCTTTAGAAGTATAGTCATATTTTTTTTTTTCATTTCAAAGAAAGTACAGAAGAGACATCTTTGCCTCAACATGAATCTAAAGAAAGTTAATTCAGGATACCTGAAGTTGTCATAATATCATGAAACATTACTGACGATGTAAATTACGAAGATCAAAATTCCATCCAAGAGGATTTTATGGGTGCAATTAATCAAGGTAATACCCTTGAAAGTATCAAAGCACACCACACCGCCATCGCTTGGTGTGCAGCAAACAACAAAACTTTTTGAAAAAAGTGCTTGCAAAATCATGGTAAATGGCACCCCACAGGTCCATTTTCCACACAACAAATTTCAATCAGGAGGATTTTTAAGGGGACAAAAAAGTTCTTGCTATCTCAACAGAGAATGATTTTCAAAATGTCTCCTCATTGGTAATGATATTCAGTCTCACCACAGTTGGATCTGAGACAGGTCAGCTTGTCAACTGACATTACACTCACAACACAACAGGTTAAAACTTTGCAATGAATATCAATTAAAGGTGTTAAAGGTTACCAGTACTCTTAGAACTGTAGATGGAGGTGCAATTGTTGTGTTGAGACAGGTAAGTGAGGAGTGAAGTAAATTAAAACTTTGCGATGAATATCAAATAAGTTTGATAAAGAAAATTTCCTTAAGACTCAGAAAACTGTTGCAAGGGAGTCGGCTGAAGAGTAAATTTGGCGAACACTGCACCAACATGATTCACACCCAAAGGCCAGTCGAAAGGAGTTTTGTTGTGTTGCAATCCAGGTTGGGGTAGCCATAAGTTCTTGCAAAACATCCATAAAGAAACACAGGCAAGAACACAAAACTGCACTCACACAAGCTCTTTTGAGCACAAATAATCCAAAATTTGTGTAAGATTCAAACATGCTGTACCACTTCTGTATGAATTACATGAATTGGTCTCATTAAAATAGTAAGAAAATCTCCCCAATTCTCATCTACACATTTTTGCATTACATGAGTATGACAACTAATATCCCCTGCAATGATATGAAATACATGTCAAGACAACCTGTAAATTGACTAAGTCATCGTCTGCCACCTGAATGGGATAAAATCACCGGGAGGTAATATTGGTCAACAAAATGTACCTCATTTTTCTTTTGTGTATGTGTTATATAAAAAGCAGCACTTTTATTGACTTTGATTCAGTGTGACATACCATGCAGACATTCT
>VJOZ01029226.1:0-10638 GCA_009801055.1 Stichopus horrens
CGCACGCAATCACTTTAATATTACTAGGTTTGCTAAGCAATATACTTTGTGCATTTGTAAAATTCACATGGCTAACCAAGTCATTTCCAGATTTCAGTGTTAAATATAAAAAAAATAAGAAAAAAATCTTTTCCTTTAATGATAACTCTGACTGATTAAGTTGTCTGAGAGGCAGATTTTGTCACAGATTTTTTAACTTTCAGCCCCCTCCAGTGGAGAATGTCCACTTGTGTTTCAAGGTCACTGTCGTATTTTCACATTGGGCGTGAAAATGTAATACCGTGCAATATCAACAGAGGAGTAGTGCTTCAATTTTACTGTTTGATTTGAAAGTAGATGAATAGTAAGAATGGGGAAGGAGGGAGGTGGCTGACACATTGTTACAGCGTGAACTGAGAACATCGAAGGCTGGCTGGGTTAGGAGAGGAAGAAATGGATCACATACAAATAAAATTTTGATCCTTTTGTTGATGAAGTAAATCTCCGGGAAGAATCTATCATGGAGAAATGTTTGTCTTTGATGTATTGCCTCAGACTACATTACAAATACTTTAAAGGGTGGGTGGACTCATATTGGAGAGAGAGAGAGAAAAGTTCGTTAAGCCTAAACAACTTTCCTGCATGCAACTAGTTAAGACTGAACAACCCCCAAAAAGATCCTTAGACATGTACATGTATCTATCACAAATTCCATTTTACATCACTTTACATAGCCTGTCCACATAGCTCACACTCAAAAAGACTTTAAGGTCAGACTCGCCAACATGAGAGAAATGTTAGGGTGTGCAAAACACCATACTGTGGATGAGGTGTCGACCTGACCCTCCCCTTTGAAATTTTTTGGATTCGTGCTTGCATATGTGTTTTTCGACACAACTCATCGTAACAACTTTATTTTACTGGTGGTATAATTTACCAGCATGCATCTGTCCTTGATACCACGTAATGTTGTTGTTCGGCCATATTGACCTTTGAAAGTGCGCTCAAAATTTGGTTTCTGAAAATTCACTGCTATGATGTTTCTTACGTCAGAGACCTTCCTGTTTGAGGGAGTAAGTTCAGTTAAAGTCATTAGGGGTTTAAAAAATAGTGACTAGCATTTGATCATATGAGAAGCATGAAATGTGTGTGACACATGCCATAATGCTTCTGTATTGGTTAAGTCTGATTTGGGGACCTATTTTGGGTGGAGCTCTTTTTGGGAGGCCTTTTTTACTTTGCACTCTGCAGATTGAGAACACATACCCTTTAAGTTCAGTTCACATGTGAACACTCATTAGCTTTGAAAGGTTTATCTTCCCTTGTATCCATTAAGTTGTTTGAAAACTGAATTGCTCTGGCAGTTATTGGTTGTATTGTGAAATACAGTTTCTATACTGCAGATATGTTCTATCCTACCAATGCTTGTCACTTACAAACTTAACCATTTTTTCCTCCCCCTTGTCTTTCATCTCACCTTGTTTCTTCTTATGACCTGTGACCTTCTTGACCTTGCTTTTAACCCCGCAGTTTGCGTCAAGTTGGCACTTTGTAATGATTGATACTGAGGTGTCTGTGACTTGCTGGTTGTTGCTATGACAATGACAGAGTAAATACTTGAAGGTTTAAGTTGATGCCACATTTTCCTTTTTCCTGTTTGAGGTACATTCACCATGAGCTCTTTGACAATTTGTTGCTTGTTCCAGATGTTGCGTTCCTAACCTGGTGTTGTCAAATGATGCCACATTAAGATGCATAGCACTCCATTGTACCCATGCATGTCACTTCCCAGTGTATGTTGCCATTGCATCATATCACAACCAGGCTGCAATTTAACATATTGGAAAATGGAATTTAAACATAGCTGTATGAATAAAAACCTAATCGAAATAAACCTTTGAAAGTATGGTATTCATTGATTGTGATATGACTTGTCTGTGATGCACTGGGTGTCTTCACAGATGTTGAGGATAGATTTTAATCAGCAAGATATATTCAAATGGCCATACATTTCATGTCAGCATGTTTGAAGTTCACAGAATCATCAACAACCTGTTCCCAAATTACATGGATGCTTTTGGAGACAAGTCCACCAGGTACTCAATGGTAGCCGGTATTTTTGCACATCTGAGAAAGATTGACAAAACTTACTGAAACAGCTTGAACTGGTACCTTTCAGTTGTGTTTTTGTATACAGTATCAGGTTGGGGAAACATGTGAATGTTGTTGTACATATTTCCTTCTTTTTTGCATTCTCGTTTTTTGTAACTCCATGACCTACACAGCCTGATGCTCTTCCAATGATGGCATGATTTGCCTAAATGCAGCATCATTACTCATAACTTTATAAAGGATGACTTCACTTATAAACATGGAATCTGCCTTATATGACAGCATTCACACTGCTCTATAAGGCACGCAAAATACTCTCTCAATATCTGGATTTCGATCCTAGTTGTGTTTCTTCCTTTTACTTGTCACATTTCCAAAACAAAGGAGCACTTTCATGCTTGTCTCAGTTCTTCTGGATGCCTAATGCTGAAGTTCTGGCATGCTGCCCTCTATTAAGTAGCTCGTCAGGTCTGTCCACTTTGGATAAGATGAACTCATGAAAGAAAAACACAATTTTTCTTTATTCATGTGTTAACTCAGTTTAAAACAAATAATTAAAGGTCAATTTGATATCATGTTTTCAGTTTTGAGTATATGTTATCTGCTGAAACTGTCTGTTTAAATGATGGAGTTCATGGGAAATCATGAAGGGAGGGAGTGAGGAGGGAAGGAAAGTGATGGATAAGAAAAGTTTGAGGAAGGCAAGAATAGTTGATGGTTGTGTGGGACGGGTGAAAAGATTTGATGTATGGAGATGGGCAGTAGCTTGTGGGACTAGGAGATTTATAGTAGATAGTTATATTTTTTAAGTCAATTAGACAAAGTTTTAAAAAAGCAATACTGGAAGAGTGTAGATAACCCTTCTCCTTCCCCCTCACCCCTCTGTCACAAAGGCGTTAAGTAGACAGCTTGTTTGAAATACCTTAGCATTGACAAATAGTGTGCTGTATGTAAAAGACTGTTACTTAAGCCATTAGTGCTTCACTTGGTTGCATTTTTTCAACCTTGTAACCCTCCGTGCTCACTCAGGATGCAATGTCTTTCTACTCTACTCATCCCATCACCTCCTCTCCCTTTCACCGAGGTATTTACGTAAACCCTTTTTTTTCCTCTTTGGTACCTATGTGTAGACTTTCTTCAGAGCATGCTATAATTTGAGCCAGTATGTATGACTATCTTTCCAGTAAAAGATACTTTGTGTGATGAATTCGTCATCAGCTACATTTATTTATTTTTTTTTGATGAACTTGCTTAACTCTGCAAAGTCCTGCAAGTCTTTTAATCAACTAAGAATACCAATTTTCCTTTCAACTTGTTACAGAATTTTCCAATCCATTATCAGCCAAGTGAGATAATGCAGCCTTGCTTAAAAAGGCCTGTTTTAAGAATATATAACATCGAATATGTCAAGCTCTGCCAGCCTTGTCTTTGGGCAACATTTCGACATGTTAGACCATTGCAGCCCTGTCAATTCCATTCAACGAAGTTCATCAAAGAGGAGTCCTTTACATGTCAAACATAGAAAACTTACATTTAGGTCACTAAGTTGAATGTAATGTAGGGCAATGGTATCCACATATGTTTGAGCACTGGTATATGTATAGCCTTAAGGGGGAGGATATATTCGCCTTGCACTGTGCAACTCCAGGAAGAGAGGACACAGTTTAATCTGTAGACCTTAGCTGCTGTCATGACGAAAGTAGAACAGTTTTAGATAAAATGTGTTAATGGAACAATCAATGCTTGGTGCCATTATTGCCAGATCATGTAACGTTTTGATTTCAAATAATTCCGTGTTCATTTTTCTTATCCGCTGGTTTCATGCGGTCCCATCCGATCGTTCTTTGCTGAAAAGACGAACCCGTCTCATTCCCAAGGATTAACAAAAGCGGCGAATAGATTCGGCGGTGTTGTTTGACCTGAGGCTGTACAAAGTGTTTGAAAATTGAGCCCAGCAATTGCTCTAATTTTTTTACCTTTGGGTCATTATGGCTTTAATCCTTAAATTTATTGCTTATCTTTCACGAATAAGGAAGCTAAAACAAGAGAATGCCAGAATGTCACGACAGCACAGGTGAATGATCTATGTAAATTCTTCTCACCTGGGGGTTATTACGGGGAAAGGCCATTTTGTAGATAAAATTTAGCCAAATAATTTAAAAGACTTGTAAACCTGTGCAGAATGAAAGAGCTTTTCATCGATGTCTCACGGTTGAAACTTTAGCACAAAGTTAAGTTGGTGTGGAAGCCTGTTGAAAGAAATCTTTTGCCCTTTTAATTTCTCACTGGCAAGCTTTGAAAAGTAGGTTGAATTGCTGTCATTAAATCAACTTTTAAAATGGACCCAACTTTAACACTTGCCTCCTTAGAAAGGTTATGTAGCAGTTCAGTTTTAATATGAAGCTTAGTGGAGGGAAAAGGAGAAAGGGGGGTTAGAGGGGTGGATTTGGGCAGCATGGAGGGAGAAGGAGGTAGACTTAGGAAAGAGAGGGAAGCAGAGAAAAGGAATGATTAGATGAAACTGTACGCTCAGCTTAAGTGGTCTTGTTCATCTTAGTATGTTAATGAAAGTAGATCATTAATCCATTATTAGCTCGATGGAAGCTGTGATAGATTCGATGTATCTTATCTCTCCAGTGGTATACTTCCAGACCCTGTGGCTTATGGAGTGTCTGCATGTGATGCAAAGTGAGACAAAAGTTTGTCTGATTCCAGTGTCACCTTGCAGCTTGTTGATGATTGGCCCAAATGTTGTGAAAGCTCTAAACATTGAATTTCTTTGGAATACCCAGCAACCGACGTTATTGTATGAGATGGAGGTATCACTTGATTGTTATTTTGTTGTCTACAGTATCTTAATTCATATCTTCGGTATCTTCACACCATGATGTCTAGAACAATTTGGTATAGTACCAATTACTTCATATGAAAGACCCCTGAATTTGAATGTTGCATTTTGATGCCTGGGCCATATTATCTTCTGGGTTAATGTCTGGTTCTGTAACAAGAATGATTGTGCCGACACTGACACAATAAAATTTATAAGTCTTTGCATTAGTCTGTGACAAAGAATAGTAGACTGCATTCCTTTTAGCGGTGAAGGTTCATCACAAAAATCTCCTTCCAAACTCAAACCTGAAAATACCAGCTGGTTAAAGATAACAGGAAGAACTGATCTTTTGTGTGCAAGAATGTCCACCATCTCCCTGCTAATAATAGGAAGAGACTCTGCAACTAGATCACATTTTACAGCTTGTATCTTGGTAAAGAGATATGCAGGGGTGCTTTAAAATACTCAATTTGCATGACAAAAGTGACTATGCCCAACTAGTTCTGCTGCACTGGTACCAAAATTAGCTCAGAGTAGGTATCCCAGTGCATTGTTTAAAACTCCTATCTCTCAGTGAGCTGATGGTTCGCTTGTACAAGCTACACACAATTCACCTGTTGCTCAAGCTTTAGACTCTGCAGAGTCTGCTTGGTGGGCTGGAAATTTTCTGCTCCTAATCTTAGTTCCACCACCTCTGAAGGAACATCCATACTGTACTGTTCTTCCGGAAGAGCGTTTACTCCCGTCATTGATCGTTGCCCTCGCAGACTCTGGACACTCGTTTTAATTATGCACACAACTTTAAACTAAAACCATTGTTTTTTGCTACCATCTCCAGTAGAAGCCAATCACAACCATCGTGAGAAAGGATGGGAGTGATGATGGGGAAAGGACCTGCAACTGATTAGTTCCGTAAATGTCATGGTAATTTTCTAGTCTTCTTCAACTGGTTTAGTTCTCTCTTGGCGACATCCTATTCCTGTGGTAGGCAAATCTGGTGATAGGGTGAAAGTTAGCACAGGTACTATTGTACTTACAAAATTTGTCTTTATGTGGTGGTGAAATAGAACAAACCAAAATAGGGGTATTGCAAAACTAAAATAAATATTGTCAGATATTGATGCAGTATGTCTTCAAACACTTTTCATAACTCTTGTTATAATTCAGATGTACAAGAATTGTGATAGTTTGCACTGCATCATTATTGTGCTATTATATTAGTATCACTCTTTTAAAAAGTTCTTCCCTTCAGATTTGACCGTACCATTATTTTTCACATTGTTCGATTGCTGCTATTGACTCATTTCATGAGACCAACGCATAGTATTTTAATATGTATTAACCATAACATAAAACGTGACTATTCATGCGTACATAATTATATCTAGTGTCCAAAATCTTCCCAGTGAACGGCGATCATTGGGAACATGATTACTATATGAGTACATATCCTCGGTTGGGTGTGAGTAGGCTGCAGCTCAAATTGTGAGGAATGTATCAAAGGAGGGGAATGCATCCGCTGTGACAGACTTTGCAAAGTCTACTCACACTGAGGCAATGCCTCTGCTGGTTGGCGGGTGTCACCTTTGCTGGCCAGGAGGATGGCGCTCTGCTCGTTGGCAGTATGTGTCAGGTTTTGTGTTGATCCTAGTGCCTTTTAGGGATGAATTTTCTGGTTCCTGCTATTCAGGTAGAAGGTATACCTGTGGCTGAACGCTGCAGTCAGCTCTTGTAAGTTGTTATTGACACACAATTAAGAGAGGGTCGAAGTCAGGTAAAAGGCAGAGTAGGCTGGTTTGTTGAATCTAGGATCATTCCTAGACCAGGGCATTCCAATTTATATGGCAAGGTTTCCCTGGTTTACATTGTGCTATGCTAAGTAGTGTTTGCATTGAGCACCTGACTGACAACATCACTACCTGGTTTGTAATTTGTTGGATCTGGATCCAAAGTATCACTCCAGCTAAATTATTGCGTGAGGAGAAACTTTTCTCTGAAAGGTTGGTTTGTTCAAATCCATTGATTGAATTGCTCATTGTTCACAATTCAGGTTGTATGTCTGTAACTAAGAACTCTTCGTGTATGACTTCACATTATGACTTCACAATGACTGTGAACTGTTGGTTCCCTGTTCTGAATTGCAAAACACTCATATCATGGGAATAGAGGAATATTATTGGAAAACACTCATAAATGGGAATATTTTCTTACAAAAAAAAAGAGAAAAGAGCTCAATGTTGTGTATTTTGATGGCAGTATTATCCACCTTTAATACACTTATCATCTTTCTGCCATCTCTTTCCATTCTGCCTTCAAAAAGTATTCAGAACACATGGCTTTAAACAGCGGATTAATGTCTTCTGTTGTGAAGACCATCGTCAGTATGAGGGGTTGTGCATCATTGTAGCCTTTCCTCAAGTTTCCTGACTAAATGAAACATAAAAACCCTTCAGTAAGAGGTTTTTCATAGCATATATGGCAACCATATACAAAGTAATAAATGTGATGTAATTTGTTTTCTTTCCAACAGGATCCCCATCAAACCAAATGAGGCAATGGTAAGAGTAAGTTAATTTAACGGACCTCTAGGACCCAGCACTGACAGGTAGTATCCACTCATAACAGTAACAGCTATCTAAGGACCAAAGGAACCCAAATTGACCAAAGCCTCCCTGGCCAGCAGGTCCAGCCTGAGAAAATAGACATACCAAAATGGACATAGATGGAGAAGGTAGAGATGTGAAAGACTCAATGACTCAGGTAAGTGATGAATGAGAAAAAAATGTGAATGAGATGGAGTCGCTTCTCAGCATTGATGTAGGTTGAGGAGGTTGATGAGGAGTAGGAGGATGTTGCCTGATGGCATGATGGTGTTGTCTCTATATGTGAAAGTGTTTCCCCTTATCCATTTCCTACTGTTTTCTTTGATTTTTAATCCTGTATTTTAGAAATGCAAATAACATTGCAAATGTTTGAAGACATACCTAGCCTAGAAATTTATTACAAGACATCGGTATCACAGTTTAGGACACACCTTTCTCTGCAGTGAGACAGCTGATATAAGTTTATATGTTTGTACTTCTGGTTCGGGTATAAAAAGTAGTTCATAAACTTAGGTTTCTTATGGCATCCTGAACTGTGTGAAAATGGTTTGAAGACCTCAGCGGTAGCAAGGAGGATTCAGTGATGGTTTATTCGGTTTTGGGGTTTGCAATGTATCTTTCTGGTTTTTGAGATGGTTGATGCCCCGTTGTTTCCTCTGACAATGGTATATGAGCAATGATCCCATACACCTTTGTAAATTAATGTTACTGGACACAGTGGGCATCGATAACAGCTTGAAGGGGTCAAAAGTGAAATTTGTAGCATGAGGTGTGGTGATGTGGTCAGGAGTTGTATGTAGGAGAAACTCCAGCACTCTTCATGAAATTGTGAAGAATTTCTAGTGAGAAGGTTTTTTGGGCCCTAATTCAGTATATGACTGAGTAAATGCAATTAGTGAATTAAGGGAACTCAGGTAAAAAAAACAAAAAAACATGAAGCCTTGTGAAAATGATAATCATAATTTGTGGGTGGCTAGGTAGTTGTTTTATGATGTTAATTAAGCAGCTCATTAGGAATTCCTTTTTCTCAACATCAGTTGAGATGATGTGACCAGGTTGGTGATCGAACCCCACACCACCCCAGTTGCTTTGCTTCACTTTTTTCAAATGCCACCACTTTTCTTCCACTCAGCCTTACAGAAGCAATCAATAATCTGTTTAATGTCACACATTGTACTTAAAAAGATCCTATAAATAATTTTTCTTTTCAACGTCTAAGGTTTTTGAGTTCCGATTGGATTCAGGAAATTTGTAAACTTGTACTGTGTAACATCTAATTGTTTTTAAACGGAACAACCCATCCTGGCAAAATAGCTTCGATTGACACAGAAACACCATCAGCAATTAACTAAATTGAAAGTTATGGAACATAGAATTAATTCTTGAATGATGTTTCAAGCAATGAGAATGACAGGCCTGATATGCTGCCATCTATCTCACGAGCCAAAAAATTGTCCGTCTGTGTTTCTGAAAAGGGAACCTCGCAACGGTGACTTCAGTATTGCATACTCACAGGTAATGTTGTTTTCTTTGCATACATTTGCTTCTAATTTACTTTCCCCATATTTCATCCAGATCTGTAGTGGATCACATTATCTGTATGAATGTAGTTCTCAAGCACACCCTTTAACCCTTTTGTATAATTGTTTGGGATCACCAAACAACACATAAAAGGTAAATGAAAAGTAAATTTAAAGTCAACTGTCAATTTTAGTGGAGTGACAGTTTTCGGTGAAGTGCAGTTTTCTTTCAAATTCTGGTTTCTTGCAGTTTATGAACAACATAGAAAAGACCATGACAGCACTGAGAAACATTGCATTAATGTCGTTATGCCTAACCATTAGAACTAATTACGCAAAGACCATTAACACAGTTCATTTATATTATTTGAAAAACAGAGGACGGTGCTTTTGGTGGTCATATTCTTTCTTTATTTCGTCAATTGTCTTATACAGGTAAACATTCAACAGTTACATTGGTGTGAAGGTGTGAACATAAGTTTCCTAGAAGAAACTATTTCACTTGGGCTATTTTTAATCGAGAAGCCTAATCGTGGCCTGAATAATCGGGACCCTCAAGTCTTCCTTGATATTACTTTCAGTGTGACGTCATAATTGCCACCTATGCATTTACTTTGACCACGAATTATTGTACAGTGTAGCACCCCAACTAGTGTTGGTGGATTATAATTGGGTTTCTCATCAGTATTGTAAGTTGTTAGATGTACGCTAGTACTAAAGTAATGAGGAAACAAGAAATTTAAAAAAAAGAAAAGAACATATGAAGACATACTAGATTTTAATGTCATGATTTATTATGGACATTAAGTCAAACTTTTAAGCACACAGAAAAAATCTTCATGAATGTTTCTTGTAGTTTTAAAAAGAACTTGTGACTCCAAGGAAAGTGGGGTCCACTGGACCCATCCTAGTCTAGTATTAATGTCATTCAGTTTCAGTTTGGTTTATAGTCTATGAGGAGATGAATTTTAGGGCAAAGTTATTCTAGATCCAGCAACCAACATAAAATTCATACTTTATCAGAAGATAAGTAAATTAAAATCACTCATCGTTCAGTCTGTGCTTGAAAAAGAAATTGTCGTCTTGTACGTTCGGACAACTGGACTTTGGAGAATGATCATTTTTCGATACCCAGATAAACATTTGCAGAGGGAGAAACGGACTAAAACTGACTAGACAATCAAGTTTGCTTCATTCTTTTTATTTCTTTTTTTCCCTTTATGGCTAATAGCTTTCAATTCGTCCAGTTCAATGGTCACCATCTCTATTCTTTATTGCAGTTTTAAACGCAGATTATGGGTGCCCATTTGGGCATGTTCTGTCATTGCAATATCCGTTTTTGGTGCCCTGATCATCTGACAGGGTGCCCTGATCCTCGGACAGGGTGCCCAGATTCAGTTAATGTGCTGCCTCTGTAGTTCTTCCAGTCACAGTCGTTTGCTTCAAAGTCTCTTGTGATGAAATCGTCCTGTCATTACATACATCTTTTTAAAGGGCACACAATTTCTTAAAATTAATCATGAATTTTTTGTGGAATACCGAGGTTTGATCCAGTTTTAGCCTGTATATATTTGATTGATGTGAATACGTATAT
>VJOZ01029254.1:0-11180 GCA_009801055.1 Stichopus horrens
GTTCAATCTTTCAACTCATAAAAATTATTCAGACTGTTGCACGAATGGACAACATTCATTATTTGTATACTATAGCCTTTTGAAAGTGACTCCACATTACCCTTTAATTGAAAATACTCTCCTTAGTAGCAGATGTGTGCTGAGAATTGCATATTTGTACATAACTACGATACCTCTTTACATGAACACTTAATTCTCACATAATTCAGTTGTCAGTCAATTAACAAGCCAAAGTTCCAAGCACGTAATCATGAAATAAACTTCTGAGCAAACGAAATCCATAAAAGTGAATGCGCCAATTTTCATATCAGTCACTTTAGAGTCATTTTGAAGTAAGTGATAAACTAATCATATCATCCATGAACGGAGAAAATAAGTAAATACGCATCAACTGTCTATAGATATTTGAAGGAAGCAATTTTTGCATTCTCAACAACTTACATCAGCAATGTAGTATCGGTAGTAAAGATGGTATAGCGTTGTTTACCTGCCAATGACTCTTAATTCCTCTTGTAACCTTTGCTTAAGGTATGACCGCAATTTCTTGACCTTATCCACTTACTTTTATTTTCTTTCTTTTCTCCCTGAGCATCAAGTAACGCGTTCTAGGCAAAGAGCCAGCGTAGCAACTTAACGACACCTTAACACGATTACAGTCTAACAGATACGAACTCGCCAATCTTGACCAGGCCTCAGAGGGAATTAACGGTTTTAAATGCAACTTAAAAAAGACCATGTCCTCGAAACAACTCGATTTTCTCTGTTAAAAAGCCTGAGGTTATTGTCTTAAAGTTCTAATTGAGGAAGATATAAGGCATTGAACACATTGCGTCCAAGTATGGTCGGAGGAAGGTTAAAAATAACGGATTTATTCATCTTCTAAAGATGACTTTTTCTACCGTTTAGAGTGTGAACTCGACCATGAGACTATCAACCTTAGATGGATGGATGGATGTAATTACAAAATGAGAAAAGATGAAATAAAAGCTAGGACTACATATTACAAATTTCTTATTATATGAGTGATTATTTCATTTAAATAAACAACATAATTATTCCACAAGTTATTTATGTGGAATTCGAATGGTCAATTCAGGGTAAGTAGTTTTTACTTAACAAGTTTCATATTGCAACAAGTTTCTAAAAATATTCATTGCAAGCAAGCCAAATGTAAGCTGCGGTGCAACATTTGCCTAATGTGCAATATAGATTATCATTACTAATTTTCTTGCTTGAAACCTATAAATAGATACACATTGCATGTTCAACTCTATGATCAATTTAAGTATATAGCTGTGACGACAATACACATGTGTCTGACTGATGAACGTACACAACGTAAATCAATTAATAATATACTAAGTTGCCTGTCATGTGACGCAAATAATTTTACTCCGTTTCTTGCCCAAATGAAACTTGTTCAATACAGCATATATTTTATTGACCGCGTAAGTAAAAGGAGCAGCAATAGCATCAAGTAAAACAGCTTACCAAAGTTTTTTGACGGTGTAAATTACTTAAGCAATGAGCCTTTTCGACAAATAATTTATTGATGACCCTTTGCAGAACAATATATTTTTCCGGATTACATCAGCGGTGTAACTCGCTAAAATCTTAACAAGACACATTTTCAAAATAACCAAAGTGACTTACAAAAAGATAATGTACACAATTTGACTTGATTGTCAACTTATTTGTATACACACAACTTACGATTCACTGTTACATCGGTGAGTGGTGTAACTTTCCACCCTGTCTAAAACAAACATTTCCCCTGTGATAGAAACAAAAATGTAATTGTATTACCGACGAGCATCATTAGCAAATCGTATTAATTGGAAAATGCATCTACAAATATTGCCAGTGCACAAAATGAAAACGATCGTCCACAAATAGTGACGTAAGCGAAAACAAATGAAAAGTAGATAATAAAAAAGTAGTTGGATTTTCGTTGCGGGTTCGTATTTCAGTATCACGTTTAATCAGTCGGGAGGAAAAGAATGGGATTGATCCAGCAGAGAAGAGGAAAAAGATAGAAGGGTTTTGGTTTACACCAGGGTGACGCCATGTCGGAGCAGGTTACAGAAGGTGAAAGAATATCCACGAAATGACGCACAGAAGTTTAAAGCAGGTTTGGGTACTTCGCAATTTTACCCTAGGTCTGAGAATGGAGTTTTACGCTGTGATTTAGATGGTCAAGTTACTGACAAGAAAAATTCTCTTTTCTGGAAATGTCTAGTCCAAAGACTGAAAAAAAAACTAACATTGTTGGTCAATCCTACTAAACCCGAGGATCTGTATTTACACCTCATCAACAAGTGCGGGAGTAAAACGTTGCAATGTGGCTTAACATTGGCATCAGTGTCGACATCTGAGGATATTGTACAGTACATTGTTAAGGTTAGAGCAACTCGTAAATGTTAAGCATATTTGATGAAAGTTTAAACTGAGAAAATAAATGCAGAATGCGGACACTGCAACTTTAGACTTTAACGTGTAAGAGTATAAGTACTGCTAAAATCCTTAAAAATTTAATTACAAATAAGCGATGTGACCATCTTTTTGTGACAAAAAAAGAACAGTCGAGTTTCAAATATGATGGAAAGATTCTACACAAATATGTAAAGATGGATAATAATACAAAGGTTCTTTTATCATTGAGAGAATAAATGTAGGAATGGATTTTTTTTTTCAATTTGAGATTGGTTGTGATGATTTTATGTTACAACGTTAATTAGAATTCCAGCTGGAAGCCAGCTTTATGTCAATGCAAGATGTCAAAACACCGCGAATGATATCCTATGACTGAGTTGTAAAAGGGTAAGATTACACAAACAGTTTTGTATTACTAAGAGCCTACCCTCTAGGAGTATTCCATGGATTACATCCAATAACAAGACGTAACGTTATTCTACGGTAGTAAGATATTCTCAAAATTAGAGAGTGATATCTATTTATGGCGCCGGCTTTTAAAGGCGATGATAACAACCTATGAGAAAGTTTTCCAAACAAACCAAATTTACATCGACATTTTTTGATCGATTGAAGAACGGGAAAGTTGATCACAATTCGGTAAAATAAGCTGGAGTTTAAAAAGTTTTGTACCTGTGAATATTTGCTTGCCCAATTGTTTGACAAATTCCTTTGTTCCCAAATACATTTTTTGAGAAATCTTACAAACATTTTGTATGAAATAGCTTTTCGATATCTATTATGTGCTGTTTTCAATTCGACTTCATGCGTATGCTATAGTTTCAAAAAGTTAAGGAAGTGGTTCAGGGAAATGTGTTTGTAAGATAATTACTGCGATTCTCATTATGTTTACAACCTTGAAAATAATGAGAAAAAAATCTGTCATGGATGCTCTATAAATGTTTTCCCCCAAACCATCCTGTCAATTTTCTTCCTTTCAGACTTTCATTTTTGTATTTAAGAGAGGGTACGAGCGTGTAGAATGCATGGAGAGATATATGTGTATCACTGATGTCTTGTGAGCGTTATTGCACTTTCGCCGTACATGTACTTATTTGAAGAGGAATAAAATTCACATCTCAGATATACGACGAAAAGGTGAACAGACTTCCGATCTGGGAACGATTTTTGGTTCAACTTACCTCTGGGATCGAGCCATTCTCACCCAAGGGGTCGATTTACCTGATTCTGCCATCTAAAATTCAATTGAGAAATCTTTTCCCAGCCTGACTTCATATGTTACCAAAATACGACACAGTCGCAAAAACCTTCTTCGCTGGATCTTATCTTATTTGACAAGTTTTCTTCGCATTGCGTGCCCTGTCACTGTTACCACTTGTAGCTGTTTTGGGAATAGCAGATGACTAGAGAGACTTTTTAATGTCATGAATAATGAAGAAGGTTGCAAAGAGGAGGAGAAAGTCAATAACAGACTTTATTACAGATGATTTAGAAATTTTAATCTTTGCAGGTGTGCATGAATTTCAACTGAGCTTGGTATTTGCTTAAAACAAAAGGAAAGCTTTATGCGGTCCTTAAAAGTGGATTAAATTTACAAATGCGACAATGTTGATAGTTGCGACAAAAACTCATTGGATGAGAAATCCAAATTTTAATTTAGAAGTAGCTAAACCACGAAACATATTGTTACATTATACTTCAAAAATGAATACACTCTGGGGCGAATGGATGGTTTTAAGTTTATTACTTTCACAAATGCAATAAACTTTATTATACCTAAAAGTACCGGAAAGTGTCCTTGCAGAAAACCCACATACAGGACGTGTTCAGATTTTCAGATCTGATGCCATGAACAAGTTCATCTACATTGCTTATAACCGCTCCATCAAACAAGAGTTATGTTCTTCAAATGAACAACAAAAAAACCAATAATGTAATTCAATATCATCTGTTATCGGAAAAGTACTTGTAAGGTCTAGCAAACTTTCCTTTGAAATTTCAAAGATTTTTATTAGTTCTGTTTAGTATTTAGCGATTTGAGCTTTGACAAAGCTCAGTCCAGTAAGCACAGTCTTTGTCTAAGCTCAGTTAATTTAGCGAGCGGATGCGTGTTATTTGTTGATACTGCGACCCAAGGGCCATATTAGAGGAAGAAGTCCCCTCCAAGTAAATGTTAACACATACGCTACTTCAAATTTAATGTGTGAATAATCTGAGATTTTGTTACAAAGAATATTATTATCCGTTGGACAAAGCAATAACACATCTCTCATTTCCTTTACCCCCTAACTGTATTTGCAGAGTGCCCTTTTAGAAATATATCCCTCCAGGTTTGCGCCGGAATTGTTTTCTTTAACGTATACGAACATTCACAGGTGAACACACCATATGTATGATGTTATGACAACGCTGCATAACTTTGCTAAATTTCTTTGAAACTATGTTGCGGTCATTTGGCAAGCTGAGCGCATGTTGTAATAAGAGAGGCAATAAACAGCAACGTACTACATAGATGTCATCCAATCTTTCAGGCTTCCAACCTGTAAAGTTTGTAAATCAATGATCTTCAATGGCAAAACTGCATAATGTTTTAAAATGCACTGCTCGCTAATAAAGCATGGGATTATCTCCTCAACGCTGATACTAATGTTGCTTGCTTTTCTTCACTTTCTTTGTGTATGTGTTTGCTGTTTGGGGAGGCTGTTTTAATCAATTACGAGTAACTGTGTTTACCTTGTTAACCATATAAAAGTGCAGGTATCTGTTTTGTCATATAAAGACATCACATGCATAAATCCCACGATTGTAGTGGGGATCAACTCCGAGGTAAGAGTGCAAATTTATTAATTTATCCAAACAATACGTTTTGGCGTTTGTATGTATGTGTATTCGAGGTTGGTTATTATCACTCCCATACAAACAGACAGACATGACGCACAATCTAGTAGTCAGTTAGACGTCTTTAGGAAAGCAGAAAGTTCACCACATGTGAACGGAAAACCACTTCCGATCATAGAACTTGTAAATGTGAAATGTTATCTCAGTGAGACACCAACATCCTTTTAATGCAAAAATGGAATCTTAAACAATCAAGTAGCTCAAGTGCATGAAACACTCAACATTGTCAACCATTTCAAGTGGACGGATAATATTTCGAAGGCCACTATCTTTGACGTATCACGGCCGTCGGTGCATGGGACTCGAGTGCATAGATAAAACTAGCTTCTTTCCTTATTTGTGTTTGACAGAGGCCAATGGAACACAGATGAGATTTATGCACGATGCACCCTCCCTTGGATGGGCATTTGTTTAACATGTGCTAATACTTCTACTGTCCTTTAGTTTGCTTAGACAACAAATCATTCATCATGTCGGCTTTGACGCTCTACCGATACGAAAAAAAAGGGTTAGTCTCCTTTATGATTTATTGCGACAGGTACAAGCCCTATAGGTGAAAGTTACAAAATTCAAGATCCGGAGTGACCAGAATTTAGAGATAAGAGGTAAATAAGCCTTTATAGAAAATAAAGAAAAAAATTTTGATAATGTCACTTTACAACGAAACTTCAATTTAAACTTTCTAATGTCAATTTTACGCTACAGTGGTAAATAAGATGCAGATGTAGCATGTAGATCTAGAATTAAAAAAAAAGAGGGAATATGTGACGTAAGTGGTACTTGTTATCTTTGAACATAGTATAGTCGGACATCTCTTCTTCAGATCAACAAAAAAAAAGAAGAAAGAAAAGTGTGACGGAAGTAGCACTTGTTATCTTTTTTATCCGCTGGGTGGCGCAATGAACAGAGCATAGTCGCTAATCTCTTCTGAGCTCCATACCAACGCTTCGTGTGAAATTTTGCATACACAACAATCAGTAGGCTTACAAATAAACCTTGGCTGACAGTAAACATTTATTTAGATACCAATCGTTAACTTTGTGATTCTTATTCTACAAAAGTTCGTTTTCTTAATTTAATTACAAGAGGATACATATAGATACATGATAACTCCCGTAACTATCAAGGGGCTGCTACATGTAACACAGCAATGACTTACGTTCTACAGTTTTGGGTGGAATTAAAATTGTATATTGTTCTATTCTCGTCACAATCAGCCGATTCAAGTTATTTCTACGCAATCGTGTTATATGTCATGAATGGACACTCACATTTTGCACCTCAAATGATACCCCTTAAAAGATTGTTCGAGCGTCCTATACGACACAGTTTCTTCCGCAACAGTAAAACTAAACAATCTAGAAACAGTGGACCGTGTAAATATACTTAAAAACAAAAACTCATCACCCCACACAGCTTCAATTCTACCAAACACTTTCGTCTAGTCCCTCTCTCAGCTTGTCTTAAATTCCTCCACATGTGTAATCAAACACTGGATCCCTGTGTACTCAATGTTATATGAGCAGAGCTACTCTGCATCTTTCAAATTTGATGCCAATCGAAGAGTTCTGTAACTTAGAACCAGTTGAGAATTTTGCTTTCCAGAAGGTAAAAATATATATAAGGGTGATGAGGTACGGCCTTTAAGGCGCCAAACGTTGTCTTCTGTTAACGTCAATGTATTCAACACAACATCAACCTACGGATATTCGGTTAGAATAAATCGGTTACTCGTGTTTGCATTTCTTATGTGAGTTGGTCTTCAAGGCCTTTTCAGAAATCGGTAATCGCGAGGCATACATGAATCACTGTTCCTATATTTGAACAGCTGGTAACTGTCACTGTCTTTCCAATCTAATTCACATTACCGCACACATGACGCTCACAGACAGATTGTTTTTTCTTCTGTTTTGCCTTATCTTTTTGTCAGGTGTAACATTTGATGTATCTCTCACTTACAACTCATACGACTGAACATAACTGTGACACCACACATCGGTATGGTTTGGTGAGAACTAACCAGGTGCGTTTAAGACAATTACTTGCACTACTATTTCACTGTGCGTGCTGTGTCTGAAATCGAAATTACAGGCTATTCATAGGCTATTTACCATTGTCAGTTGTTTAGGAGTAAGGTTTCATAACGGACCTAACACAGCATATAAGTACCTTAACATGTCGACTGTGAGGTTGAAGCCTTTTTCGAATTAGACCATTTTTTTTTTAAAGTTGAACAAAGAAAAAAGAGAAGAATTAGTTACACATTACCTAAATTGAAAGATAATACTTTTGCCCTAGAGAAATTTGTAAGGAAGGAATCCGTCTCCCAGAATTCATGATAGTTAAAGAAATACAGGTACATTTACATGTGTGCAAATTTCCAAATGTAACCAGTGGTTTGAATCTAAGACTGAGGAGAGCATACCAAACTTAATACGTCATCCACAAACCTCAGACTGTTCGTGATCACACAAATCTGCTGTATTGTGTTGTGCGATACACTAAATTAAGCATGTGAACCACTATATGTTCGAACCGACGTAATGGAAGTCATGTCACAAAGAAATACTATTGACTGAGGAAATAATTTGTTCTGCATGATTTTGAAATTTTTTGCACGGACAAAATATTATAGTACCCTTCAGTCTTAGACAACAAGCAACTTGTACTTGTTTAATTTATGAAATAAATGATTTTGCTTCTAAGGGAATTTTGCTGGAGTACGTTCAGTTCTCCAAAAATATTCTTTATCAAGTTAAGGCAATGATACTGCTCGTTGCTTGTATTCAACTTTTTTTTTATGCATTGTATCACACATTTACAGCAATACACTACTTACAGTTGGTTGGAGTCTAACTCAACTTGTGTAATTTTTGTGTATTCAGCTTGCTTCGGAATAATTCTTACAGTCTGCTTATTGAAAAATTATTGTTTAATTCTCCGTGCGCAGTCTAATTAATACATTATCCTTTTGTACTGCCTACTAACCGGCAATACGCCCGTCAGTTATTTCTCTGCATTATACTTTATCGCCTTGTTGCTATTTTTTACTTGCTTGCTCGTCGTATGTCTTAATCTTCTGTAATTCCCTGCGAAACATGACACTTTCTTTTGTCCTCTCATTAATCCACACTCGGGTAGATTTGGGTTACTTCTCTAATACTATCTCTACTTATTCGCAGGTTTACAATGCTGCTTCTTGTCGTATCGTCTGAACGTTATAGGTTCATTATTGCTTAAGGTTTACTTCTCCATTAATTGTCATATTTGCAGACTGGGATAGATTTCCTGCATATTGACTTATATATGTTTGTATTGTTTGCCTGTTCTTCTTTGAAACAATGTATCATAATTCTGTACCTTGTTATGCTTTAAATCTACTTATCCGACAATTGTGGGTGCCTTTTTGTAGAAGTATACGTTTCTGTGGATTGGCCTTATTTCTCATTCAGCACGGTTTCAAACGAGTTATCTGACATACATTCGAACGTGAAAACCCTTACGTCACATGTAAGACGACTATGACCTACGTTTAGCACTTTCAATGTAAGATTAATGCTCTTCAGAGTTAGGATGCCTGCAAATCACAACAGAAGAAATGAACTAAGCCTCATTGGACATTTGTCTCACTGTTATTCAAACTATTAAACGTGAGGTAAAATTCCATTGATTAGAGTCATTTAGATTGACAGAACACTGAATCACGAAGCTTTTAAGTTTTTAACTTTTTTTCATGTACCTCTCTTAATTTAAGTGTGCTTGGAGTGGTTGCTATTTTCGCTGGCGCTCCTCCGTGTCAGCTGAATGACAAAATGAGGGTCTTCGGGGGGTTTGCGTGCCTCTCTCTCTCTGTTACCGGTAGCTAACCAAAACAAGTTTGTTATTCGATATGTCACAACTGGAGATCTCGCCCAGTACATTCGACGCCAGCGTTGTGAACTATCACTACTTTTTCTTTTTCTTTTTAATTTCTGTGACACAACAAAAAAAAAGGAATTGTTTACAGAAAGGTTTCATTTAAATCGAGCATTCAAGGCAAAAGAAAGCGATCAGGTATTAAATGGTACTTCTATCATTCTAGAGTTCATGCGACGTCTGTTCAAATGCTATGACAGACGGTGCGTTTTGCTATCTTCCAGTCAGTGACGTGATAGATGAAAATGATCAGTAAGAACAACAAATAGGTTACTACCGAAGTCGTTACTTAATAAAAGTTAAAGAGTGATCACCGATTTTGTTAGTAGAGTTACAAGAGTGATAGACTCTTTCTGAGAGCCAGTTTATGTCTACGTAATGAGTAACGTCACGACTAACTTAACTGCGACACTCTCTTAAGAAACGATGTGCGCGATACTGTCACTCTCGCATGAAGAATAAAAGTCCAATCATTGTTCAAGAGAGTGAACGCTTGGTGCAAACTCTGTGAATAATTTCTTGATGTTTGGAACTTGAGAGAGAAACGAAATCACATGTGAGAAACTGAGTACATTGGAGCTATTAAATGTTGACTTCAAAGGATTCCTCAAATACGCTTTAATTGAAGTTGGAAGGAAGAAGTACCAAAAAGATTCGTTCAAAAGATCATCCCATTGAGGGCATTACTAATTGACAGTTCTAAACTAGTTCTGTAGGAGATACGTTATTCTGCTGGCCTCCACAATTAAAAAGGAAGTTAATACATTGTTTTAAACTAGTGGCATATCATAACCTTTCCCGAAGGTTTTCTTATGATATCTGACTCATCTCCAAATGCTGGAAAAGGGTATCGTATTTGACAACAATATATCCCAAAGAGAAAAATGTCTCCCCCACGGGCCGAAGTATAGGAGGTGTTATGCCAAGTGTGATCGTAGGCGCTTGAATTTTAACTTCACCACTTAATATACTCATTTCGTATGTGACTGCAATACTGTAAAGAACGTTCTAATTGACAGTGATAACGGTTAATCAGTAGTCTGAGCTATTCCATAATTAAGAGCTGAAATTAATACATTTACAAACTGAGGTACGTTTTCCCAAAAGGGGTTCCCGTAACCACTACGTGACGAAAAGGTTCTCATATTAGGTAAACAATACGTCACAAATCGTGACGGTTTCCCCTTGGCACAAAGTGAAGGGGGCAACAAGGGTCTTGCCTAGCGTGACCGAAAGATATCAATATTTTTATTTGTTGTTTTGAGAACAAAATCGAAGCAGGCATTTTACGTGAATGAACGAAACAATTGCAATATTTTGCTTATCTCTATCGATTTCTATTATGGGCTGAACCAGTCCACTTTTGAAATTATTACATAGAAAATATGCTTTCACGGTCGTTCATTTTTAATATCAGGATTTCTGAAAGCCTCTGCGATCGAAGTAACTTTCATAATAACTTTTATAATAACTCACTCCTAACCTGAGTGAGCTGAAAGGTTAGATGTCCCTAGAGACAGAAAAGTGTAATGGAAACCCCTGTCTTAAGATTGGTATATGATAATTAATAGTTGTTTATCTCACACTGTGCAAGTTCAGCGGCTATCCAAAGGGCTATAATGCAGATGACCAAGGTAATAACCAGAGGCGCTACAGATTGTCTTTTCACTTTCGGTTGGTAAATATTTGTGAACGTGCAAATAAAACCACCTTTCAAGTTTACGAGAAAAAATCTAAAATATCATATTGATTTGGTAATTCGCGACTTTTGGTTTCGATGAAAAAGAAACCTATGCGATCACAATTGCGTGTGTGTATGTATGTATGTATGTATGTATGTATGGGTGTGTGTGTGTATGTATGTCCGTGATGCCCTACCTTGTAAACAAGATATCTCAAGAATGGAAGCTTGGACGGATCTCAAATTTAGTATA
>VJOZ01029263.1:0-16810 GCA_009801055.1 Stichopus horrens
CCACCACCTAAGGAACATTATGTCCAAGTTTCAAACAAATCCATGAAAGCATGTGGGAGGAGAAGCATTTTGAACAAGTGTGGACAGATAGATAGATAGATGCTGCGTGATAACAAAAGCTCACACCAGCATGCTGGTATGAGCTAAAAAAGGAGATATTGCATCTATGAGCAGTATGCTAAGTTTTTAGTCTTTGGTGACCTCTGGTGACCTCTGGTGACCCTACATAACCTTTCAACTCTACTAAAATTGATAAGGTTTTACCTCTTTTACCTCTGTGTGAGACGCACTTTTTAAGCATGAGATACACCCAAGGTTTCCTCCTTATGGTACCTTGTTTGAAGTTTTTCACAACTTGACCTTTGGTAAACTGAAAATATCATTTGACCTCCACTAAAGGTACTGGGGATTCTCATACTCGTTAAGGGGTATCCACATGTCCAGCAATACAGTCACTTTTTTTGAGTCACCATGTCTACAGTCATTGATAGAATTACTTACACACAAAAGAAATCACAATCACTAATATATTCCTCCTATTAATGTGAGGAATCAACATAACAACTGACCAAATGTATTCTAGCACTTGAGATTGTTACTGATACTAAATTATTTTGTTGACCAAAAAGGTTAAAGAGGTTGGTTAGTTCAATTGCAACCATGAATGGTCAGCCATGAGAAAATAGCCACAAAATAAGTTGTAAGTATGTCGCTCACACAAACACGCTCTTACTTACTCTCACATGACAAAACTTGGAGTCACAAAGCCAAAAGGCTTTGTGATTCCTTGCCATATCGTTATATGAATTACTTACCTACATGACAAGTACAAGATCAACCACAATTATTGTTCTTGAAACACCACATTAATAAGTCTTTAATCCAAGAATTAAATCCCATACAGTTAACCTTCTTGAGATAACAAGATTTTGACTACTGCATACTGAACTACTGAATAAGAGCGATAGACATGTGAAGTATGAGATCACTCACAGTTTCTCTTTTTGAGATAGAGGAGCTGACATGATTTTGACCCATTGACATTTGGTGACTCCACCAACATCAGCAGGTGTCGTTGTCTCAATATGAGCAATCCACATGCTAAATATGAGATGCCCCACTGTTACTCTTTTTGAGATATAGTGTTTGCAAGTTTTTCCCAGTTTGACCTCTGGTGAACTCAAATGACCTTTGATCTCTACCACAAACAATAGGGATCATCTACTCAGTACATAAAATCCACACATCAAGTATGACATCAGTCAAGGTTACCCATCTGGAGACATTGTGTTTAGAATGATCTCCCAGGCTGACCTCCAGTGACCACAAATGAGTTTTGACCTCCACAGAAAACAATAGGGATCATCTACTTAATATGAACAATCCGCACGTCAAGTGTACAATTCGTTAAGGCTACGCTTCTTGAGATATCATGTTAACAAGGTCTTCACATTTTGACCTCTGGTGACCTCATATGACATTTGACCGACACTAAAAACAATAGGGGTCATCTACTTGGTATGACCAACCCACTCACTGAGAGTCAGATCAGTCAAGGTTTTACTTCTTGAGATATCGTGTTCACCTCAGGATCAAGATTCACTTGTTCTCTTTTATTAATCATTCCAGCCAGTTAAAATTACAATCAGTGAACAAAGTACTTACAGTGGAATGGCCCACTCAGTTACTTCTTGAGAGTAAAGACAATGGTAAGTGAAAAGGTTATAAGATGTATCGACCCTCTCAACAGTAGTATTGGAGAGAAGACTGAACATCATTTGGTTAACAAATGGCTGAAGTCGAGGAAAGAGACACCTGTAAAACAAACAAGTTGGACCAAAGTAGCTACTGTCATATTAAATCTATAAATATTTATGAATGAAAGCCCTGGATGATAGATTGTCAGCCAGACTAAAAAATTAAACAGTTTGCCATTAAAAATACCTACTGAAAGTAAAACATACTATGAACAGTGTACTATGTACTGTGTACATCAAACANNTGCAAGTCTAGAATTAATTGGGTCAGATATACAAGAGACATAAATTCTGCAAAAATGTGACACTTTATCCAAACAACCACAGGTATCATCATTAGAGAAAGTCCACTCCTTGTACTGAACCCCCCCAATACATTTTAAACATCTGACACACTTGCAGAAATGAAACAGGTAATACAAACAACTAATCTCTATCACTTATATAATCATTTCTTCCTTGTCATGACTGTTGTCATCCCTATTTCAACACACTACAAACACGAGCACTTTAGACAATGATGTAAAAGACCCACAAATTTACTATCATTTTCACATTTTGCAAATTCTTTTCAATAACTTTTCAAAATATGAAGAGGCTCAATCATTGCCAATAGTATGATTAATTTGTATCTGTTTGTATGCAATTCACATTACGTCTCATTGACACATGATCACAGGTGCCACACATATTGATATACATGGTAGGATATATCCTAAGTGTTTGTCCAGGATTTTCAGCCAGTAGGTCTAACCTGGTAGCCAAAGTCCTTTTGCATGCACCGTATAAGCAAGTCTATGTGGAGTGCCACCATCTATTGACTTTACAATCTATACAGATGGCTAGAAATAGTACATCCTGTGTGTTGTAAGCTGCATGTATCCAATCAAAAATAAGGAGCTCATGCAATTTCTAAATTAATGAGGATAACAACAACTTATGAAAAAGTAGCAATAATTAAAATTGCTTGTATCTAGAATATTTCCACCTATTTCATCTCCTTTCCTCATTTGGAGTCCTTGTTATTAACCTGTAAAGGAATCTTAAATTGGCATGAGCAAAAAATCGCTAAGTTTGCTGCATATAACAACTAAGCTTGGCATACAGCTAACAAGGTTTCAATCAAAACATCCCCAAGATCACAGGAAAAGGCCTTTCCAAGTCTAATTTTTCTGTTTTCTTACAAATCACCCTATCCCATACAATCAAATGAAGCTGAAATATGTTGTCAAGTAAATTTACTTTTAAAGTCAAAATGTGATGCACATATATACAGTAAAACCCTGCTCATCCAAACACTTCAGAACCAAACGTTGTTCAGATAACAGAAAAGTTCGGATATACAGGGTTTCATGTTTATTTGCCGTCCTGGGTGTAGCCTACACTTATAGTAATGTGAAATTAACAGTTGGTATGTTGTCTTTGTGTCATTTCTTTCATTTCACAGAAAAACATAAATATTTGTTGAAGATTCAATCTTTTTCATGTGTCTTTTTAAATTGAACTTCCAAGGAGGATATTTTGTATGTGGACAATGAATGTCCCTTTCAGTTGCGCTTACTTGACTCGGCGTTAGGATAACACATAGCCTACACACAGAATCCTAACGTTATAACAACTTAAAACAACAGAACGCTTTCGAAATTTTTTGTGATAAAATAACCACACATATTGCAAAAAATTACCTCTACAAACAAAATATGCACTGGATGACAAGGAAAAAGGAGATTTAAAGTGAGAGGCACACCACTTAACAATGCTGACTGTCTGTAACCGCTAGTACTGCTACCAGTGAACTTAGTAGACACTAGGGCTAGCTACGATAGTACCAGCTGGGGAACATGTCTTTTACTGTGTGAAAGCTACACTTTGAAACAAAATGCCAGCACTGAGGCTTAGCATTTCAAAAGTTTGATTATTAACAAGGATTTAAAGGTTGCTAGCTTACTTATCTACCAAGTTTTAATGGGAGTATCATCTCACATATAACACACTATGTGTAAGTCTGATTGACATTCTTCTATGCAGTTGTTAATTTAATCACTGCATTGATAAGAGTGAAAAGAATGTCTGTTGGGCAGCACTGATACTAGAAGGGCTGTGTGTGAATATGTTAGTGCACTTCAGTAGGCAATTGATCCTATTGTGACTCTGCATGGACGAGCAGAGAACAAAAGAAATGAAGAATTAGGGTAATTCTATCTAGTTAATTTATTCTCTGGCTTGATGGTTAAAGATGGTAGTGTAGATAAACATTCAAAATACTTGTGTTCTATGGCAATAGAAATCATCGCAAATTGGAAAAGTAAAACAGAGAGACAAAATGTTGTCAAATCAAGGCTGGGTGTAAATTTTGTCAGTATTTTTCAAAAGAAGGTGGACTTACAAATGAAAGTGACCTTGAGATTTGATCAATAATTAATGTGGTGAAACTTCCTGCTATTTTCTCTATTTTGATTGCATAATATATACAGTAACTCTACAAAATTTATGATTGCATATAATTTGGCAGATCAGTGAAAAATGATGGAACTTCAAAATGTAACAAAAACACATGCGAATGATTTTTCGTTCCTTAAACTTGAAAATGGGCTACAGGGGAACCCTGATTGATACAGTGGACAGAATTGGCCTTACATTCCTACTGCACTGGAACCATTTCATTCTATCTTCAATTCATTGTCTTGAATGATACATGACTTATTGCGACTTGCTCATAAACTCTGGAAATCCAGAGAGTGACTGTGTTATGTCATAGAGAATACTAACAAGTCACATACAGTAAAGCCCTGTTTATCCCAACTAACTGTTCGGTTTCTCAAATGTGGTAGGTCAAACGACTTCTGTAAAATTTCAGCCAACATTTGACACATTTTGTCTCGCTGTTAAACTTTTTTGATCCAAACAGAATTTTATTGCAGTGAAATACAACTATAATTTGTTTTACCTCTACCACTGACTTGAATTATCAAGAGTAAGAGTGAATAAATGGTACAGCCTTTCTGTTATTCTTCAGGTCTCTTCTTTCTATATTGTCCCTGTAGAATCACAGCAGCACTACCGACTGCAATAGCTCACTGAAGTGTACAAATATAGGCTTTCATACAAAGCACCACTACTGGTGTATTAACGCTGCCTACTAGCTATTGTTTACAAACTTGATTGGAAATAAAGACAGTAGAATGTCAATCAGACTGAAATGTAGGCTGTTAAGAGAGACTTAAGTGTCAGTGAATGATACAAGACATGCCATTGTGTAGTAATTTCCATTTAAGAAACTGTTCAGTACTCTTTATTTCATTTTGAGAAGCCAAGGATTCAAAGAGTAGAGAGTACAATGTTGCAGCTGGCACCACCTACATTAGCAGGTAGTAGCACTAGCATGATGTACTGTTGGTTTTTGGTTCATGACATTAGAATTATGTGTGAAGTATCAGGCTATGTGTTATCCTAATGCTGAGACCAGCCTTCACTGCCTACACATCTTTCAAACATTCTCCTTGGAATTTCAATACATGAGTTTGAATCTTCAACAAAAATATTTATATTTTACTATGATCAAAGAAATCACATGATAAAAACACAACAAAACTTCCTTTCACAGTATTCATCAGTGCATGTCACATACAGCAGAGTAAATTAGCGATGTATAGGAAACCAAGTTTATGAGTACTTTCCCACAATACGAAAAACGTCTCGTCCAAATGTGTTTGGACAAACATATTTTTACTGCAGCTTAATTCTTCGTACTACCATCAAAGAGATGTTGAAAGACCTCTAAAGAACTTTATGATCATACTCCAGAAATACAAACCCAATCCACATGGAGAACTGATGGAGATGATGACCAATAAGACGATCCCAAAACCAACTGAAGTCATTCTTGATTGGTTGTTTCTTCGCTCGTTTATCTTGGTAAATGACTACCTTCTCTGTATGAGGGTACCAGAAAAACTTGGCATGATCATAGTCATCTAGGAAGGTATCCAGTTGGCTGAGAATCTGTAGGTAAACGAATTATATCGTCATTTTCCAAACCATAAAATAAAGGGATTTCAGAAATTTAAATATAATTCCTACCTTATTTGTGTATTTGCACAACCTACAAAAATTGTCATGTTTAATTTCTTGAGTAGCTTAAGTCATTTTGATTGGACTTTCAAAACCATTACAAAAATTTGAAATTTGTGTAGAATTGTGTAACTTCCCAATTAATGATAATACCAACATGACTAGGAAGATATTGCCATTTATGTAAGACAAAAACAAGTGCCTCACCTGATCATCAGAAAGCTTGATTAAAGACAATCAAGAACTAGAGCACCAATAGTGACGAGGCTCATACCTGAACACCCTGAGGATATATATCAGTATTATGTCTATATCAGTGACCTTGTCTATAATGTGACCTTGTGATCTTGTGATCAGTGATCTTGTCTATCAGTGATTATTCATTCACATAATGGTACACCAAGCTGCATACCTCATCTAGAGTGCTTGGTTTCGTGATGGAATGTAGGTAGAAGGCTTCATGGCACTGTAGTGTTACCTCTACAATGATACCCAGACATCCAATGCTACAAACAGCTGCTCGAAATATGTCTCTGTTGTCATCCTCAGAGCAAGACAAGATATTCCCATCAGCAGTCACCAATTTTAAACCTACAACCTGAAAATGATTAGAAACAACTTGAAGGAAATTACATCAAAAGTACACATACATGAACTTGAAAGAAAATGTCTCTATATAGACAGTAACATCTTCAGAGTTGTGGACACACGCATATTGAAAAAAAGCATGGCTAGGCAATATGCTTTTTAGTGTGTCGTACTGATGAGAAATTATTGTGTAGCTGTATTACGAGACTTGTTAATTAAACAACACCATAAAAAGTGAATTGTAACATACAAACATACAGAAATTATTCCAAATAATTTTAAGGGGGAGTAGGTATTTATTCCATAATATAATATTATCATTCTGCTTGCTTAGTCACATGTTACTTTATGATAACTGGTCCATGTCACATTATTTGTTAGATTCACATCACAGATTACATTCAAATGCCTCCCTACTTGTATCAAAGTCTATCTGTGTGCTTGCAATGCCTCCTAATTGTAGAAATAGGCTATCATGATATCGTCATTGCTTACATAAGATCCAAGTACACCAAACTGCTTTCCAGTTGCATGTGTGCCACAACTGATAGCACCGGCAATAGTGGGTTCACCTACAGCAGGACACCTGGAAAGAGAGAGGCAAAGAATTTTAAGTGACATATTATCATTTACCTCAAACAATCCCACTGAACTGATTAGGTCAAATGTCAGGTTTTTCTAAGGCTTTATATTTCAGAATCTTTAAGCAAAGAGGAGATTAAATGTTTGCCACTGAAACAGTGCAGGACTGTATAAAACTTAACTGTATTTCTGTCAAGGATCAAGGTTTAACAGAGGTTCAAATCTCACAGAAATCTAGGAGTGATGGACATTACAGTAATATGTACATCTACATTGCCTGAGTTGCAATTAACTTCACACTAAATGTTCAATCTGTCCATTAAAATCCACAAGAGCTTCTGTCTACAAGGTTTCACAATGAATGTGATCTACAGTAAGATGGTCCTTTATGAATTTTGACTTCAAACGAATACTACTACAGATTTCTTGTTGTGTTAAATTGTACCAGGTAGTAGTAATTTCAATCATCCCATACACAAAGCACAAAGTCAGTGGCTTTTCATAGTAGCTGAACTGCTGCTGATAGGGCTATGTTAAAAAAGTATTCATTATCATAATACCACCCCCTCTAATTTACAGTAGGACAATCCCAGCCAAATACTTTACAACTGAAATGTGTTGTCAGAGAATTTCTTGGGACTGGCGCACATCATCGTAATGCTGTAAAAATAACTGTGATTATCAAAAAAATTTATCATTCACTTCAAGGCTGTCAGTCATTGTACACTGGGGTCTTCGGGGCAGGGCATGGACAGTGTACTCAGCTTGGAACTGAGGTGACGAACTGAGGTGACGAACAACAGGTGAAAGGTTATTGTTGAAAAAGTGCAATGATTTGCTCTCTTTGAGTAACGAAGGGTACTGTGCGATGCACAAACAGTAGCGTGTATCGAATGACCCATTGACCACGTACCAAGATTGGTTATGTTGTTTGTGTGTATAAGCAGCAGTGATAGAGAATTTGTATTTCTGGAGAAAATTTCAGCAAAACAAAACATGTTTTCAACCATTTTATGTGATGAAATAATTTGCAAGTAATGTGCAGTAATCAGATCACCTGAGTTAAATATGTATTGTTGAATGATGACTTGTCACAGAATTTCTAGACTGCAAATGTTGAGTGGATATGTTGAAGAGTTGTTATGACTTGAGTCATTGACTTAGACTTGAGTTGACTTGAGTTGACTTTTATAAGGACTCAACTTGAACTCAAGTCATAGCATCAATGACTTGACTTGGACTTGAGTCAGGGAGAGTATTGACTTGACTCGAATTTTAAGTTCTTGACTCGAGTCAAACCTTTCAGCTTGCCGCTGTCTTTGTCATATTCCTTGTTAGCAACTTAAACAATCATAACTCGTAAGTTAAACTAAGAACCTAATGCGTCATGCATTGTAAGCACCGGGCAGTGCAGAACTGTATCTAAAATTTAACCTAAGGTGTAGTAAGCAGAGTAGGTAAAGTGTATTAAACTGTTGTTACCATTCATACTAGGTGCATTCAGCTGGCACACTTTTGTGGTTGCTATAATGGGTTATACAGTCAGTTGAGACTGAGAACATGCATTTTCTGTTCAGCCGTTATGTATTAGGGCTTCACAACAATTTAGGCACCTGATTGACACTACCTTTTTGGGGGAGGGGAGGGTAAAATGGGTGTACCACCAATATCCCTTACTACCCTGCTTTAACATTTTGCCATTGGGACACAAAATTTGTTTTTTAATATGAAACTGATTTGTCCAATTTTTTTTTAATTGACTTGACTCGGATGGAACCCTGACTTGACAACTAGTGCTGACTCGACTCGATTCAATAATGTGGACGACTCGACTTGTGACTCAAGCTCAAGTTGACTTGTTACAGCTCCTGTATGTTGACACATGCCACTGAATTAAAGTTACTTTGTACAAGTACTGCTCTCAAACCCTGCTGAAGCTGCACAAATGAAATGCTTTTTTTTGCTGTTTCATGATTTTTTGTCAAGGCATTTACTTGAAGACATGTATATACAAGTTGTAATACTATAACAATATATAGCACACAGAACTTATCGTTTTATCACTTTGAACATGCAGGCAGTACTGGTACTTCAGTATATACTGGTGCTGATGCACCGAGAATACCTGTACTGATTTTTCTGAGCCATATACATATTTACATGGAAATTCATTAGTTGCTGCTCCTCTCCGCAGGATGGGAGGTAGGCAGCAGCAAGGGATAAGTATCATCACTCGTGAATACCCATACCAGTTAGTTGTGGGGAATTCACATTGTAGACACTATTGCATTTGAGTGGCACCGTAGACGGGAGACCCTGGCTGGAGGTCATCAGGGAGGATGGCTCGGTCAAGAGCCGCTTCGGCACCTAGAGTATCCAAGAGTTAACAAGCAACAAAGGTGGTAGGAGTCTTGTAAGCAGCCGCGAATCTCTCCACCGGCACACTTACCAAGAGCAAATTTGACGTTGCTTGGCCCTGGACCTCGTGAGCCTCTGGGCATGTGGTGTTAAGACCTCAGTCAGCCAGCATGAAATGGTATCAAGCAGGGCCATAGTGCGCAGCCTGCAGCAAGGGAGAATGAAAAGGCGTTGGGGACCCTACAGGTCCTTAATTCTGTGGAGATACCATTTCAGTGCCTTGACCTGACACCACCTCCAGTCCTCCATGATGGAGGATGCCTAGTTAATCTCGGGGATGAAGATGTCGCCGGGTACGAAGGTTGGTTTCTGGTTCTTGGCCAAAAAGGAGAGGTCGGAAACCATGTGAACCCCATGGTTCTGAAACATCAAATGTCCAGGCTTGACGGAAAGTACCTGAGGGCAGCTTCTCCGTCTCCCCCATGCCGTCGCAATCAGGAACAAGGCTTTGCAAATCAAGAGCTCCAGAGGGCAGGCATGCAGGGGTTTGTAGGGTGAGTCTGCCAAGGTGCTCAACACCCCACTAAGCGACCATGATGGTGCTCACTGGCACACCACGGGCCTTGAGTTCGCCATCCCCCGAAGCAGCTGGGACAGGACCCCAGAGTTTCCATGCGGAATCTCCATGGTCTGACATAGGTGGCGTTCAGTGGCCTGAGGTTGAGATTGGGCCTCAAGGTGCCGTTCCTTTTTGGGGCGATGAAAGACGATGAGCGGAATCGGGCTTTGTCCTCTTTTGCCGCCCTGATGACGGCCTCCTTTTTGAGAAGACCGCATAACTCCTTCTCCAAATTTTTTTCACTGAGGGTTTTGGGGGGTGGGTGTTGCCCGACCCCCAAAAGAAGGGCGGCATGGACGTGAATTCTATTTGGTAGCCAGAGGTTACCTCCCTAACACCCACCTGTCTTGACAGAACAACACCCAGGCCTGGGTAAACTTTCTCATCCTACACCCTCTCACTGGAAGGATAGTCGGGTGGGCAACCCTAGGGACGCTGAGGGAACTGCACAGGAGTCTGTTGACCATACTTCATACAATCGGACACCCTGCAGCTCCTCTCTCACGCCCCGAAATGGCTAGGACTTGCCACCACGACCTCTACAGCCCATTTCCGAAGCCAGCTGGCTCCCAAAGCGCCGTCATGACATGTATTCTTCTCCTTCTTTCTGTGACGTTGGCGACGTCCGCGTGCAGAGGTGCAAAGGAGTAGTAGAACAAGTCAGGGGTGGTGGCGCCAGTGTAGCGCGTGTAGACTTGAAGGCGGCCGTGGCCATTGCTTCATGTCTCTTGACCTCCTCAATAAGCTTCTCAAGGAAATGCCTGTTGAAAAGGTTGGGACCCCGCCACCGGCAGGCGCTCCAGCCTCCTCCTAGCCTCGGTGTTTCGCCAAGCAAATGCATCCAGGATGTTTCCTCAGCACACATGGATGGACTTTGAGGTGACCCGTGTGAACTGATAAAACATCAGCTGCAAAGGCAGGTCCAGCAGCCACACCAGCCTACGCACATCCGCACAGGAGTTCTAAACAGGGAATCCTGGGACCTGCAGGTACGTCCTTCTCAGGGACTCCGCCACCATAAGAAACAGGGGAGAACTTAAGGCCGGCCCTGGCAGCACGATCCGCCTGGTACCAGTCATCCCTCTGTTTCTTATGTTGGGAGTCCCTGAACATCCCTGAGGCAAAGCCTTGTTGGGCCTGCACCTTGTTTCGGGTCTTGTCCAAAGCAAAGGTGGCTTGAGCAAGGCCTCCCAGTAGCATTCCACCGCCCACATTGCCCGTTCCTGCATTGCAGGAAAGGCCAACCAGGGTGGCTCATTCGCCAGCGATTCCAGCCGCTTGCGGCAATGTTCATCGACGGGGAATTAAAGCGGACCTGAGCCAACCTACTCGTTCGTAGACAAGAGTTAAGACCCTGAGGGGTCCACTTCCGAACGACCTGGGCTTCATAGCCCAGCTGGGAAATGAGAATTTCCACAACTGCAGCAAGAAGCCCAGGAGGTAGATCGGTCTCACAGGGAGACTTTTCCTCCTGTGACTCTGCATGCATGGACTCCACTGCTGGCTAATCCTCCTCGAAATCCTCATCAAACTCATTGGAAGCCAAAGTTGGAGGGAGTCAGGGGCTCAGCAGCCGCGCCTGAGGCCACTGGTTCTGCGTCTAGGACAGGTGGTGGTGGTTGGGGGTCCCCATCGCTTGGGCTTGTGATGTGATGTGACATCTGTTTGGCCACCTCGCCTGCCATCTGGGGATTCAGAAGGAGAGCTAAACTGGGTCACCCAAACTGGATCGGAAGGATCGAGCAAGCACCCAGGACTGTGAGACCGGAGCCGCCTTTCTAGTCGATGCCCCCTGCTGTCCAAATCAGAATACTCTGAACTTGAAGACAGACTACGAGACCGGGAATGAGTGAAGTGCCGCCTCGGCAACTCTCACGCACTTGTTCTCGACTCGGGGAGGGACCTCGGCCACTAGGGGCCAACAGACTCCTCCCGCAGGAGTCCTGGCTGCCGGCAACAGAGACCACAAACAGAGTATCATTATAACAAACCATCAACATTGTACTGTAAATCAATCTGTAAGAGGAGACGCATTTTGCAGACTTTCATAAAATGAGCCATAGGGTAATCATGGGATCTTGCACCAACCAGTTTTGCATACCCCAAATTTGCCTAACACTCAGGGAACATTTTGTCCAAGTTACATACAAATCCATCAAAGCATGTGCAAAAAGCAACATTTAGAACAGAATTTTATAGAACTTACCATACAGCTCACATGGGGCATTGGACTTAAAATTCCTGAGCACCCTTGATGTACCACTAACACAACATTATTGTGACAAACTATCAACATTGTACAAGAGAATCTGTATGAGAAGCATTTTGCAAATTTTCATAAAATAGGTCAAAGGGTCCACATGGGACCTTGGACCATAAATTTTTGAACACCCTAAATGCATGACAGAGGAGAGGCATTTTTAACAATTGTGAAAAGATAGATGGATGGACTGATTGACAGACAGACAGACAGACAGATAGCTGGTATGAGCTAAAAACCACTCAATCAATCATAAGTGAATCTAGAAATGGAAATAAATCTGTAATAATACCAAAATAAAATGTGTTGACAAACACCCTCTCTACTGAGGTTACTGCATCAAAAATGATTTCTTAGAATATGACGTGATAAAAAGCAAAACTTTTCTACAATGATATTCTTGGTAAAATTGCCTCAAACTTTCAAGTGAATACTCACACTGGCAAGGCCATGTTGTGTTTAGGGAGAATATCGACCGACAGAGCTTTCAATGAACAGCCTGCTTGAACAGTCACCTGATGTTTCTCTTCATCAATCTACACAGAATACAATACATGGTACAATAAGTTATTACAACCAAAATGCCATTGCACATACAGTTATTAGAGCACTAGTAGTTAACAACAAATGCCCACATAGCATTTGTGAGCATCTATAGCCTACATACGATAGTAAATATCATTATATGTATCCCCGACAGCAATTTCTAGTCACGATCCATCTCAAGGTCATAAAAAAAATGTCTTGAATAAGACGAAGGGCGGCTGCAGAAAAAACAGCTTATCTTTGTTGTTGTTGTTTTTTTGTTTCTTTGTTTGTTTTTTATCATCGTTATTAATTGATACAGACCTAATTATAAACAGCAAAATACGGATGGGGTTTGCGGCTACGTAGGAACTTGAGCAAAGGTTTTGAAACCAATACATTCAACAATAGAGAAGAAAAAAACACATGGCAAAAGGTGGGTATCGAACCTGGAACATCAACAATACAAATCCGAGGGAGTAACCAAATGAGCCACTTCATATGTAGATGATTTCATGAGACTGAAGAAATATACAAAGATATGCACCCAGGAGGCACAAAAAAGAAGAAGAAAAAAAAACACAGCTGTTACTACACCTACTGTAAACGTAACTTTAACGTTTCCACTTCTACATAGCTGAGTTGTTGTTCTTCTTCAGTTCACTTTTGTTTTGTGGGATATGCAGATGCTTTACTCTTCGTTTACAGTAAGTTGATGTTAACAAAAGATGCAGCATGTGTAGGCCTAGACTGCATGGTTTGCGTGATTTTACCAACGTAATGGAAAATAGCTGCTTTATTAGCCATAAGACAGTAACCGCCACTGTGTACCAGGTTAACCACAATCGTTTACAGTGATGAATACATTTACTTTCAGAAGCCTTGACGTTTGTTCTTGTGATAAATTAAAATGAAAAGTTTTAAAATGGATCTAGAATTTATTTTTGGTCCATTTTGATGTTGATATGTAAGTATTTATGCTTCATTTGGAAAAACAAATGTTTGTTGATTCGGTGGAAGCAATACCGGTACCACCACCACCAAGAATTTTCCCCGCAGCTGTGTAGTACTCGAAAGTAGTGGTACTCTCAGAAATATTGTTTGCTCCAGTGGTGCGAATACCGGTACTGCGAATATCGGTGCTGAGTGGGGCACCAGGTACCGCCCAACCCTACCCTCTGTTGGCCTATATTTTCAAACAGGGAGTTAATGTCTAAATAGCAAGCTGCACAGCACTCTGTGACCTGACCGCAGAGGCAGAAAGTGATTGATACGAGCATGGGGAGCTTGCTTATTGCAAATCTAATGTTGAATATTGATAAACTAACTTTATTGTGAGAGTGTGACACATAATTACATATTTTAAGAATTGAATAATAGCCCTTCAGCAGCATGTTATGATTAATGAAAACGTAAATGAATGGCAATATAGCCTCATTTGGCCCTAAGAATCAGCCAAAGGCACTGACTACCATAGTTCTTATATCAAAAACCCTCAACATTGTAACATGTAATTTGTAGAAAAATTATTGTTTTACACAATGTTATAATGTATGGCCCATATGGCCCATTCTTACATTGGACCCACAAATGTTGAACACTACAAAGTGTTCCACTACCACAATGCTAATTTGATAGACCTTTCACACTGCAAAGCAGATTTTGCAGAAAAGAAACATTTTGCATGACTTCATGAAATGGTCCATATGGCCCACATGGGACCAATAAACCTGAACAACCTGAGGGAACCACTACCAGAATAGTAATACGTCACAATATCAACTTAATACCACATAACCTGTAGAAGAGGCATTTTGCATGACTTCATAAAATGGCCCCTATGACCAACTTGGACCATAGACCTAGAAAATTTAAACACCCCAGGTTCCACTACCACAATGCTAATTTGACAAACATTTCACATTGTAGAGCAAAATATGCAGAAAAGGACCATTTCATAGAATGGCACATGTGGCCTCATACAGGACCAATTATCCTGGGCAACCTGAAAGAGCCACTACCCTAGTATTACTGTAACACAAATTCAATCAAATACCATGTAATCTGTTGAAGAAGCATTTTGCAAGATTTCATGAAAAGACCCAGGACCCATATGTCCCACTTGGAACTTAGAAAAATCCTGAACACCTCAAGTTCCACTAATGCAATGCTAATTCTACAAACCTTTCAGATCGTAAAGCAGAATATGAAGAAAAGAAGCATTTTGCATGACTCCATGAAATGGTCCATATGGGACCAATAATACTGAACAAACTGAAGAAACCTCTACTACAATGATAATGTGACACAATTCAACTTAATATCATACGATATGTAGGAGAAGAGGCGTTTTGCATGATTTCATAAAACGGTCCATATAGCCCACTTGGATCATGCAACCAGGAATCTTGAACAATCCTGGTTCCACTACCACAATGCTACTTTGACAAAGATTTCACATTGAGAACCAAAATGCAAAAAAGCGTGATTTCACAAAATGGTCCACGTGGCCCAATATATGACCAATAATCCTGGACAATCTGAAGGAGCCACTTCCATAGTAGCAATGTGACACAATTTCAACTGAATGCCACACAATCTGTAGGAGAAGCATTTTGCACAATTTCATAAAAGGGCTCAGGGCCCATATGGCCAATTTGAACCTTGGAGCCCCAAATCCAGACCACCCCATGTTCCACTACCACAATGCTAATTTGACAAACCATTCATGTTGCAAAAGAAAATATATGCAGAAAAGAAATACTTTGCATGATTTTATAGAATGCTCCAGATGGAACCAATTTTTAACTAAACAACCTGAAGAAACCTCTACCATAGTAGTAATATGACACATTTTCAACTAAATAATAAACAAATTGTAGGAGAGGAGGCAATTTGCATGATTTCATAAATTGTTCCATACAGCCCATTTGGACCCCAAAATCTTGAAAACCTTGAAGGCACCACTACTATAATGAATCCCTATACCAAGTATAAACTTTGTCCAAGCTTAATAACTTGAGATATCTGGTTAAAAATGTTTTCAGATATTTGTCCCAGATGATCTTGGACCTCCACCAAAAACAATTGGCACACCTTCTCAATGTGGCAGATCTACACACCAAGTTTGACTTTCATTTAACTCTCCTCTCAATAAGAGCATGCTGAAACTAGTGTCACAGACACACATTCACATGCCAACCTAATTACATAGATTCCTTTGTTGATGCACGGAACACAGGAACAAAAAAAAAATAAATGTGAAAAAGAAATCACCAATTTTGGGGATGGCATTGCATTGCTTCTGTTGGTAAATATAAAATTTAGCACTTAAGATCAAGAAATTATGTGGCAGCCTTCTCAATGGTTTATGACCGAGAAAAATGATCTTTTTTCACAAAGAAAAACTGTGTTTTAAGAAAGCATTTGTCCACATCCACCCAAAATGAGGAGACTATTTAAGCTCCCTAAAGGAGGTGTTCAATTGTTTCATCAAAAGCATTACAAAATTAGCAGTTTGTTGCCAAAAAAGGTGAAGAAATCTGAACTTGTAAATACTGTAATTTTGTCTCTGTGACAGAGTGCCAAAGTCTCTGATAAATGTGCAAGAGATTTTCATTAACTGCATGGAGCCATGAGCTAGCATGGGATGTTTTCTCTATAAGGTATGAACTAGAACAGTAGTGCAGAGAATATTAATAATAAAATGTACATATGACAAACTGACTTAGCTGGTACGGTAGACAGCAATGGCTGCTTCTAGGGGACAGTAAAAATTTTGGATGTTATTCAACACAATTAAGACATATGCTGGTTCAGATTCCTTGAGTTTTAAAAGTAATTCATTTTTGTGGATAGGAGTGATTAATTAAGTACATTATTTCAATAATATAATCAATACTACTGTACTGAAGCAAGACTTACATTGAGAACAGCTGTCATCTTCTTCAGCTGAATCATGTATTCATCTCCACAGGCTATATCATTCGGTGAATGACCAAAACCTTGAACTTTAATCCTTTTACCAACTTCTTTAGCTTTCTTTACAAT
>VJOZ01029284.1:0-13910 GCA_009801055.1 Stichopus horrens
GTAATAAATTTGACAGAGCATATACATACAAACAATATTGGGCAAATCAAAAAGTACATAGTCAGAATTCACCACACATGTACTGTAGCTCTGACTGTACATCATTGCACAGGATTCATACTGACTTGTCATGCAATGGCTATAATGCTGTCATGGCAGAAAAGTCTGAAATCAATGGCATAAAGACTATTCCTAATGGAATTTCAATTTTCATGGGCTGCAGAATCTTGCGATTCATTAACTTACTGTACACAGGGGAGGACCTTGAGAGTGACAGTAATTAGAGTGCTAAGTGCTCTAACCACAAATACATCTATTGACAGAAGCGACATCTTTTGTAGATGTAAAGCAGGAGGCAAGAAACTTGCACATATGAGTACAGACGTATGGTAAATGAAACCAGTTTCATTATAGACAAGATTCTGATATACCAAAGGGTTATTATCTGTTGAATGCTGCTATATCAACTATTTGAATTGCACCATCAACATAACAGATGGGAAAGAAATTGTTACAGAACGTTAGATATATCACCATACACTTTTTTTTTTTACATCTAAGCTGCCTCCCTGCATAAATTTTGTATGTACAGTTTTTGTTGGTCTAAAGTAAGTATCAAAGTAAAAATATGAAGTGCCATTCCTTCTGTTGTATGATAGTACTGTAGTGTGTAGTACATGCCTCTCAACCAGGGTAGCAATCACGGAAGCAGGGCATGGTTTGTACAAGGTTTATCCGACTGTACATCCATCGCTGAATGGCATTTTATAATTTATGTACAGCAGTCATGACACTGCACACTCTCTCCCATACAATACGAGACTTACATTAATAATGTCGCCGTAGAGTCGAGCCTCCTAGAAGACCATAAACCAGACAGAACTAATTATCATCTTGAGTAGTGAATATCTCGAGGGAGATTTCAGTTGAAAGGCAAACAACAAGTGAAAATCATTCACTTCATAAAATGCAACACGACATGAATGTTACTGTCATTTTCCAAGCGAAGAACATTAACTTGTGAGCTAAACAAAAGGTAGCATGAATGCAGCTCTGGTGATGTTTGGTTTTGATTTCACAGTTGGAAAGAAACACAGTAAAGCAAAAACTATGCATATGCAACTAACTTCAGGTTTTACAGAAATTTACAAATCTGACTAAAAACCATTTACTAAAGATGGCTGCATGTCCTGATCAACCACATGGAAATTGAAACCATAAGCAATTTTAGATAGGAAAAGTCCTGAACCTCCACACTTCTGGTATATAAGGATGATAGAATCATTAGAATGAGATACAGACACTATTAGTCCGGTAAACCTTTGGCAGGGTGGATGGGAGTTCATTTGCAGTGTTGAGACAGGTAAGTGAGTAGTAACTATTGACAAACCTGACTACAGTACACTGACCTGTAGACCAGCTCAGCAACATTGAATGCTATGGTAGACTAGAAGACTTGTAACTGTGTCCACATCTATCAACATGAGTGAGCTCAAGATACAGTATCATTAAGTGTATGAAACATAGTCCAGGGAATAATTTCATTTTCAAAATTTGCATAGCCGTTGTCAGGTTTCTTGGGTACTTTGTTGCACTGTCTGTGAAAGCTGGTGTGTTGCATGTACAAAAACTGCTACACAGTATTTCATTCACGAAGCAATTCGACTATTTTGTGCAGCAAAATGAGATGCGATACCTGATAAATTATTCCTTGTAATCATTAATCAGAGGAATGCCCTCAATCATAATAAATAGTCAAAACTGTAACAACTTCTAACTTGACACTGGTCTCAATATTCATGTACTGTAGTACTGCATGTGCGTTATAAAACGTCTGCATATATAATGCTTCCAACCCACTGCTTAACTCAGGCAATGAGTCACTTTTCATGAAGTTACCCCCCAAATCACTGCTGGTGTTGATGTTTACAGATTACAAAAGTACTTGATTGCCATACCACCCCACTGATAACAGCGCTGAAGAAACAGCCTTCGGGTGGGGGGGGTAATAGGACCATAGAGGTACTTTTGTCTCCATACTAAGACCGCACTTTACTCCCTGTACAATCAAACTGCACTCAAGTTTGCTGATGTCAGCTGAAATAATAGATGAAACTACTGTAGAAAGCCATGTGCAGTAGTTGATACAATTTGTCTCAAAAGTGCTGTCTCAAAAGTGCTGTATCAAAAGAGTCTCAAAAGTGCTGTACAATATGATATAATTTCTTGTGTGGAGTCAGCTCAGGAAGACAAGTCAAGAGCAAAGCAAATATTATTTCATGTATTCGATTTTATCAATTGACTGAAAAAAAAAAGAGAAAAAAAAAACACATTACAAAAACTTCAAGAAGACTACTATATTGACAGCTTAAGTCGTGACTGTGTGGAATCGTCTACAAAACATCTGCATTTTTATTTAAATAATCATGCGTAGTAGAACAAATAATCACTCAACAGAACATATCTGCAGGAACAATTACTGATCAACCATCTGTAAATACTGAAGGCATGTAAGGAAATCAAACTTAGAAAATCATTCAGCTCAAGCTGTGTTAACCTCGCATTACTGTACACTGCACTAAGCGCAGACAGCAACTGTCTGCTCCCGGCGACAATATAGTCGGTGACCTCTGACCTGAGAGATTTGGCTGATCTAACCACTCAAAGGAGAATTGCTTCCTTACTATCATCATTAGAATCAAGGACTTCTCTTTATTTTCCTTTATCGGTGAGCACTGTTAAAAAAGAGATTCACAGTTTTACTTCAAGTATTTGATGATATAATGTAAAGTATTCCAATTGTAAAAGGAAAATTTGAACTATCTGCATCCATGTCAGGACTGTAATGTGTGTTTAGGAAAATGTGAACCTCAGGGCATGTTTGAGAACAAATTCAATTAAAACAATACAACAGGTAAATATGACCATTTATCTTTCTTTCACATCCAGACAATAGACTGTTTGAAGTGACAAATAGTAACAGTATACAGTGCTTTTCTACGGAAACATTTTCTTCTCCTTGTTGTTGTTTGTGTGTGGAACGATCTTCCAAACAACAGAAATTCAACTGTAGCTCAATAAAACTATAGCAATGGCAAGACCAAGAGAAATTTACCACCCTCTACAGGCCTTATCGACTATCTATCTGGTTGCCATGGCATCGAGTCTTAAACAAATGTTTGCAGCTGGACAATAATACCTTCTTAACCAAACAGGGCAGAGAATGTCAAAGCTCTTCAGGTTTGTAAATGAGATTTATCAGAGAAAAGAATCCTGTTGAATTAAAACCAGTAAACATTGCACTCTATGAATGGTGTAACACTCTAAGGTACAGTATCAGAGAAATTGGTATTTTGAGTTTGTGATTTAAGACCATCTGCATGTAGGAAGTCATTGCAAGACAATTACTTACTCAAATGTTGAGAAAAGGACACTTGGGTAAATTATGAAGAAACTGTGAGCAAAAGCTGAGGGTTGTAAATGTGCAAATATGCATGTTTTGATATTATGGAAAACATCAAAATTCCAAATCCTACTGAGTGTCACACTTTTTAGAAATTTGCATTTCAAGAAAGTCAGCTACATCCATCACACAATCAGACTTCCTTCGCAAACGGAAACCTTACTGAGGTGAAATAGCTGTTGGTCTACCATTATACTCTAATGGTTTCCTATCGAGACCCATTTCTATGATCGAATAATGTCCATGACAAAAGTGCTTCATTCTACAAACAGTTTGTTCGAAGTTAAATTGGAGGACGTAACCACAACATGCAAGAAAGCTATACACGTAGTTGCGGAATTTATCATACCAAAACATGTTTGCTACTTCATCTCATTACAGCAACATTTAAGGTGCCTATATTGATGATCCTGACATCCTGTATTTAAAGACCCTGGCAATGAAAACTGAACTGGCTGTACAGTAATTTTCGAGATCTACATTACAAAAATACACAGGATTGGTTTTGCTTCTATAAAATTAATAATACCACTGAAAACCCATACTGTACAGCAGTGATGGCATAGCCATGGAGGTGAAATACGAAACAAAACATACTACGTATATGAGCAGAGCAGACTTCATTATTATAAAATCAACTTAAATTTTCTTTTTTGAAACTTGAGCTTTTCATGCATCACCAATTTATGTGCTCTTGGCAGTTATAGTTCTACTTAATACTTCCAGATCCTCCTTTTACATTTTATACGACATCACCCTTGCTTTGTTTGAGCTACGAAAGCATACATCATCGGTCATTCCTTGCTCTTAAACTTAGTTACTATAGCAAACCTGCAGTGTCGTAGCAACGCCGTCTCTATCCAGAGGATGTATTCTATAACTGCTGCACCGTCACAGACGAATGAAACTTTCCGTGCAACAAGAGCAATGCTTTCGTTCATGTATGGATTTTTTTCCGTCTGGTTTGTGACTTCTCACTTTCATGCAGGTTTGCTGGAAACACTGTAACATGCTGCGTTAATAACAGAACATTCTTCTTTTTTCCATTCATGTATTAAATTTTGGTATCATGATGAACAAGTTGTCTTGATGATTCCCTATGCAGTCCACTTTAAAACAAAACACTGGTACATTACAGTCAACACAGAATGTAAGTTATGACAGTTGATTAACAGATCTATCTTGCGCACTGCATCATTTAGTGCATACTAAATTTTGTTAACAGTCTCTCCGGTTGCCGATTAAACAGCACTAATTACTATGTACCAGTATATATATTGCTCCACTTCGAGTGCGCAACGCTGGAAAGCTACTGTACATAAACCGAATCCCAGGCATTATATGAGGTTTATCATCAAGGGATGCCAAGATTTGCACAGCTGTTTCTTATGCTGCAATTAAAACTGCACGATTAGAAGCCTAACCAGCTGCACCTATGTACAACACCATGTAAACCTATATAGCACTGTCACAATTCGGGCAAGTTCGTAGGAAGATTGTCAATCCTGGCTACATGATGAAGCTACAGATAATTTCACTTTGAACAAAAAAAGTGAAAACGTCACATCTTCTGACCCCCTCCCCCACCCTACAGTGCACCCACAGCTTCCATGGCACACCCCAATCTGTCTGGACAATATTGGCAATAGGTCTTCTTCAATTGCTCCCTCTCACAGGAACACTGGGAAGGGGAGTATCTCGGGAGTTTGTTATAACCTTGGAGAGCATGAAATGCACAAAATTTTTAGGACAAATCATCCCAAAAACAATTTGTCTGGGATTTTACTCTGGAACACATACTGTGCAAAAAAAAAAAACTGATTTAAGTTTACAATCATCACAGCATTTTCAGATATTAAGCATTTGAGAATATTGAGATACAAGTGTATACCTAAAATACTTCAAATGTAATAAATTTAGCAAACACAAAATCCAAGCAGAACAAACACATACACACAACACATGCAAACAAACAGCGCTCTTTGGTTAAAACACTGCAACAGTAAATCTGGTTGTATCAACAAACAACAAACCTTTATGTACTCATAGCACACTAGGAGAGGACCCTCTGTACACAGTAGTGTAAAATTTCTATCGCTACTGCATACTGTATGGTACAAAGGATATCAGGGTACAGTACCAGCAAAGTTGAATATGTCCAAATCAATACAAGCTCAGATACCTACTGTAGTGGTATAAAGTGAGTCAGAGTACCTATGGTTGCAGTTCACTAATTTAATAGCTACCAGGGAACTCTATAGCCAATGACAAAGTAAATCAATAATTCAAAAAACTTAAAAAGCAAAAAGATATCTCAGTGTAGAGGCTTCAGCAGTGGTTGAGGATGGAGACATCATGCAACAAATTTGTGGGCCTACTTCAAATGGTCAGTTTAATCAGTGGAGGGCTTAAATCAAATTTATGTACATTTCATGCAGAATTGATACAATGTAGCCAACAACAACAACTGGTGCTACATTGTGAAAACTGTACATTGCAAAGTTGCAAACTGTACAACCTAGAATAATAAAACTGACGCACATTTATACTAATTTATGGTTGGACAGATTTGGACGTTCGAAAATTGCAAGTCTCCCATCCATATTCCATATGGTAACTAAAGGTCTAACATTTACTTCAGTTGTACGTATCACTGAATTGTTGTATCTTCAAATAAATCTCAAAATGAATAATCCAATAGCACTGGACAGTAGGTCCTTCAATGTAAAAAACTATTTCGATAGTTAAAGGGAAATAGGCTGTTTAGAATAAACCAAAACGACATAAAAATAAATAGCTGTAACCATTGTTAAACCATTCCATCTCATCAACAAACATCTGCAAAACCTATCATCTCCTAAAACCATTATGTACGTGATGAGTCCTGGGAGATGCATCATTTAAATTTTGAAAAGTTTGGGAGACTTTGAGAGACATTTCTTGAACAGAAGGCTACTGTCCTTCCTTATTGTGAGTAATCTATCATTCTATGTCCACAAACATTAACTTTAAAAATATGGTTGTTTTCTCTAAAGCAAACGCCTTACTTCCCTTTAATTGCACAGGAAAGCTAGATGCAGGGATTTCAAAGACAGTCAATACTACCAGTCAAACTACAGGGGTAGTTCTGGGGTGTGATGCATAGCCTATGTCTGGCACATTCATACAGAAGACATTCTGTTTTCAAACTGATGATTTTTCATGTGCTACACCCACGAGATCCAAAGTAAAGACATTGTGCTAACAAGTGAGTAGCTCAGGGGGTGGGGAGAAGGCAGGAAGCACATATCCCCACAAGAAAGCTGTACCATGCATGCTTTTGTGCCCCTCCACTGCTCCCTGTGGAAAATTTTGGAACATAGTTTTACACATATATGTCCCAATAGAGAGGGAGGGAATTCAGAAATTGTGCCCTGTTTGGAAATATTTGTGACCCCTGCTCAATAACTCATGGCTATGTCCGGTGCCAACCAAATACATAAACAAGAAACAAAATATTACAATGAGAACCTTGTTGCAAGTAGGCCTAAGCCACCTTTAAGCATCAACATTTGTCTGTCCAGACTTGCCAACCTCAGAAATGGAACATCTTAAAAACCTCAAAAGAAAATCTGGAGGTCAAATTTCAAAACCTGAAGATTTTGAAAAAGAAAAAGCTTACAAGAAGTGTTTTCTAAAGTACCAAGGGGTAGACGTTTCTCCACGATGTAAATATATATCACCTTTCCTACAAAGTTATCATTACAGTAGCAACTTTTCTGACAACAATACATTTGTGATTCAATAGCAGCTGAAACCAGCGATGGAAAGCATTGATTTCGTTTTAAACAAGGAAACAGGTCACCTTGAATCACAGTGATCTTCAAGGTGAGATCTGGCGTTTTCATTGCAAAACGATGCCAAAAACTGTGAGAGTCACGGTGAAACCATAAGAGTTGGTAGATCTGTCAGTCTCATTCAAAATAGTTTAAATAGAAGAACACAACAACAGTAAAGTAGGAAAGTATTGCACTCTGCGTTATCTGATCTTACCATACCCTCGGTTTCCTCAAAACTGTTTTCTTTCTTATTGAAAAATGTGCAAGTAGATCAGTTGTTTCTAATCTTTTCTTTACATTCCACTTTTTCAATCAGTCACCCATGGTATCTCCATCACCCCTCCCCCTCCGAAACATATCAACAGTTACACTTGAAGTATCGACCACAGTATACCTCTTGTCCCATTAGCTTATGCCAATACATGACTTCACTAAAATGTGTCAGGTAATCTTTTCGTATGCTACCGTTCGGCACAGCCGCTATAGTGTCAGATCGTCAAACTCAGGCATGAGGTTACAGGACTGCTACAACTGATAAAAGATACTGGAACAGGATAAGTGACAGATAATTACCCTCATGAGATACCAAAATCCGCCCCTCCCGAGTAAAAGACCGATCTCCCCCTAAAAGAACCACTTAATTAGCTGGCAAATATGCATGGATGAGAGACTGGCAATCATGATGGGATATGGTCTCAGTTTGCATATGCTCGGTCGAATTAGCTCCGGTCATAATGGGGTAGGGACTCAAGACCAGGATACTTCATAGGGATGCATTAGATGAATCAATTGAGGTAGAGTGCTGTCCATCTAAAGAGGCATTCCATCTTCTCCTGAGCACATTTTTGGTACCTTTTTAATGTTTTTCGATATTCCATGCATTTCTCCTATTCCAGTGAGTCTCCAATTATAAGCCATAAAAGGCATGGGAAGGGCCATATCCAATGATATATAGGGTATTTTGCACTAAAATTTTCTCGTACACTTTGCGCCAACCTAAAGCAGCATCATATTTAGAAACTCTTCTACAAGCTTCACCTCCTTGCCAGATTTTTTGGCTTCAGTCCTGTCTCTGAATATGGTGTACCAGTTTCTATACCAAAACCACAAGGAGGTGAGGAAGAGTGAGATGTCTGCAGCTGAATATTACATCCATGGTAAACCTGGGTAAATTCCAACTGGAACTAGTTGGATTGTCAGATAAAATCCACAATAGTACATGAAATTTTAGTTTTTTCCAGACAGCATTTCCAATGTACTCCAAAGGAAACACAGTCTGAAAGATTTTTACTGAATGCCAGCTGAAAGTGCAGGTGCATACTTTGAATGAAGTTTCAACACCCAAACAGTGTGGGAAAGTTCATGACAGAAGCAATTGTAACACATTACAACAATGCAACTGATTGTACAAGGCTAGTCCATTCATTTCAAGCATTTTCTATTTTCAGGAGAACGAACCAGAGGCTATGGTGGAGGGAGGTCTTCGACTTTAGTGAAAAATTTGAAGTCTGCAGGAAATAGTTCGTTGGCCCGAGGGTATATGAGTCGATAGGACTGACGGATCGTGACATCAGCGACCCCGGCGATGTCACCAATTTCTGAAAGGTAAAAATCAAAAGCTATGTTAAAATGCCAAAGACATACAATTTGCAGCATGGGGCATTTGTATCACAAAACATGTGCGGTAAAGGCCACAGGCTTTTAATGTGCTAATAAGCTGTCCAGGTACAAAGTGATTCATCAACGTACAATCTCGCACGCGAAAAAAGCATGGACTTTCAGTTCTTCAAATCAGCATCAGGTGTGGAAACATGACTGAAGCTGACGTCAAAGCCAAGAGAAGTAGGTCAGCTGGTAAGTCTTTATCAACAGAAGCTACCCCAAAACAACCCTGAATCATACACAACAGCTACCTCATTCAAACTATAAATTATTCACATAGCTCAAGTGACAAGAACCATATATTATTCATGCCAGTGACTATTTAGGCAACCCCAAATTATCTACAGAAGATACTGTAAATCAGTGGTTTTCAAACTACCATCCCCTTAAGCCATCTTGAACTGTCCCAATGTCTCCCACCCCTACTCCCTAGAATTCATGGTCAAACAATCAACAATACTTCTCTCCTCAATTAATTTCCTTATTTGGAAGAAACACAAAAAATTGCAGAGAGCGGGCATTCTAAGAAACTGGTAGAGACGACCTAAACTGTGGTTCGGTCGATGTAGAGGGTGAGCTGGGTGAAATACAGATATTACCGATGTCTGGTTCCATCGAGGGTGGGGTGTGGGGACAAAGAAGGGGAAGAGAAGAACTAGGGATGTCAATCGCTTGTAAATATTGTGCTCTCAATTGCGGCAGTTGTGTGTCACAATCTACTCAGACTCCCCCTCCCCACATGAGTGTCGAAGTCCCCATATTCCCTGTGCACTCTATAGTCCCCACACGAGGCTCTCAAATATGCTGCTCTAAAATTTCTAAATCAACCATAAAATGGTCCACCAGTAAGATAAATACATACATATACAATTCACAACAGCTAGTGCAACAACAACAACAAAAGTTAATCACAACAGCAACTGTAAAATTATTCAAAACATCTACACAATATAATGGCAAACTATTCAGAAAGTGCACTACACCAAAGTGATCTACACATCTACTTCATTATAGTAGTTCTAACTTATTGACATTGCCAAATATTTTATAATGCCTACACCAAGCAATGGCAAACAACTCAAACCACTACAAAGCTGCAATGATCAATCCCAGATCACTCACACAGGTCACCTAAAAACAACTTCTAAATATTACCTACCACTGCCTTCATTAAACCCGTACCTCTGTGCATTGTTCAAATGAAATACCAAACAGTATTCTCAAATTATTCACACCAACCACAAAATATCCACCAAAGTTTATTTCAAAGTAACTGTTATATATTCACACATTTGCACAAAATCATCTGTGCATCATTCACGACAACTACCGCATCATGTCCGCGTTATCTCCACGACTTCTTCCCAAAAAGGTATGTACAATGAGCACAATCTACCACACACTCATACGGTACAAAAACACAAGCGGTCCAGGGTTATTTCACTGCTGGCTTACCTTTCTGTGTCCTTTTTTGTTCTGAGGCCTGAGATGCCATGTAGATAGCAGCAGCAGCGACAGAGATCGGGCTTCGACTGCAGGGAGAGACAGGGATACAACGATTGACGTCGACAGGGTAAACCACCAGGGAATGATCACATTAATTAGGCATTGACACATACAGTTACACTGAATGGTATGACATTATCAGAATGGTAACCGTATTCCCTTTAAATCGTAGTCAGCTCAGAATCAAATTTAAGAGTAAGCAAAGGAATGTTAACATGCATGAACACATGTACAATGTGAGACCATCTGTTATTGCAGTACGTTAATCGACCTATATTCAAGGTGGTATTCTAAAAGTTTAATTCAATTTAGGTTGTTGCAATCAATGCATAAATGCACACAGAAAATTTGCAGATGACAATAATGGCAAGTATATCATTGGATGCCTCCACAATGGTCATGATACAAAAGAATATTGAAGGAAGAATGAATGAAATTCATAACAGCAACGAATATTCAGTGGTTTCCAAGCAAGCTCAGAGGTCTAAAGAATTCATAAGACAAAAAATTCTATTTGCAATGTTTTCTGTGGCTATTCATGCCTCTATCAGACAGATAACATGTGAAACAGCAGCTGTAGAATCTGTTGTGAATGTTAGAACATTTTCCATTTTTGCATAGACTTATTTCCACAAACCAAACAGTTTTGAGTTTTCTGGTTTGTGGCATGAAATAACGTCAGTGACACATCATTGGTTCATGAATCGACAAAGATATTTTTCTTTGTAAAGGAAAGAGATGCTTGAGAGAGAAAGACGTTTCTTAGATACCCAGAGACAAGATCCATGTCCACAGCTTTCTTGGCTATATGCGTCGCAGCTTTCTTGACCGAGGGCGGTAGACTGAGATTTGTGCAGAACCTCGACTGTGAAGTGCAGAGAACAAGTGATTTAAAATTCACGGTGAAAAACATTTGAAGGATGTGGGCACAAGATAATTTATGTTGACTTTAGCATATTCTCTGTGGATAATAGCATTAACAACACATTACACTACTGCTCTAAATGAACTAGCACAAAATGGAATTTCTTTTGCTGTTCTAAATTGTTTACTTTTGGAGTCTAATTCAAAATGTAAACTGCAAATTTCTCAAAAACAAAGACTTCACTGTATACTATACCAGTGTCTTGACTAAAATGTCACAAACCATGACTTTCTTGCAGAGTTGTGGTTGACTATCTACTGCAAACAGTATTTATCTATTGCCCTATATTCAAAAGCAGGTGTTTCCCTTCCAGCCAGTGAGTAGCATCCCACTGCAGCTAGGGCCACAATATCAAACTGTCGCTACTAGTCACCATCTCTATGCAAGATCTATCATTTAATTTTTCCTCATGAAGCATTTTGTCTAAGAACGAATGACAGAACGGGACACATAAAAACTGGAATTCATAACTCACAGTTATCGTAAGAAAAGCTATACGATTATTAATTGACTAGAGACTAGAAGGTTGTCCATCAGACTCGATAGAACTCAGACTTCTTCAATTGCTTGCACCTTCTACACATGCTCAATAAAATGACTAAGCTTAAAGATTCGTCAATTTTTCTCTTTTCAAACTATTTTCATCTAAGAAAATCTCAACATGAATCCAATTTGAATCCAAAATCAAAGGTGAACGACCATAAAATTGCTCTCTTGCAGGTGTGACAATGGCAAAACATATAAGAACAAATCAACAAGTTGTTGTTTATAGGAGGTTTGGACCAATCACCATCATGCTTCCATAGACAACATTTTTGGATCAAATTGACAGCAAATGCATAAAATCCAATACACAGTAAAAGGTATCGATATTCTTTACTAATAAGTCTGTGCCAATCTTACCATGAAGTCTCCTGTTTTGATCAATTCAACATTTGTCTCTAGAGCCCTCAAAATTAATTTAAAGCAACGTCCAATCTCCTTCTTGCTGACGCTGCAAACGGCACAGATTTCTAGGACAAAGAAAGTCATAGAAATTTTCACCAGCTCAGCGAGAACTACTGTAACTGATGACATCAACATGTTTCTAGGGTGTGGACTTTTCACCTGACATCAATATTTCAGAATCACTGAGACGATAATTCCGTATCTTCAAGAATCCACTAGTCAATTAAAACAATAACAGTTGTACGTAAGTTGACATCTTTAACCATTGTAGTTACAAAACCAATTATTACATATTGAGAAGTTACATTAAAAAAAAGACATTCTGCCTCTTTCTGAAATTTTTCCCAAGTTAAACTTCAAGTACACCATTACACTTCATAATCCCTTGCAAGTAAGATATGAATGTTCAGACATACAGTAAGTCTCTGGATAGCTTGCAGGTATGCCACTCAAATGGCAAACTGAAAGCTAGAGCACCATTGGTGCAGAAGCAAATACCTCAACACAGCCTGAAGGTACCATTTATGTATCATTATGTCAAATCATAGTAACCACTAACTGAGTATCACTATATCCAATCATCAATACTGTTCGAGAGAATCTGTACGACTGCACAATTTTTAACATTTCATAAACTAGAGCATCGACAGTGCAGAAGTTTGATCTTCGTCAATAAGTCAAATTTGTGAAAATTTTGGTGAGTTCTACCAAATAACAATGCTTATAATTAGCATCATTTTTCACATCCATAATCATGAAAGACAGTCAATTTTCACTGATATTTCTTAATAGTTTGTACTGACTATGGGTATATGAATTAGTGCTAATGTGGAAAGGTGAATGGTCACAAGTTTCCCAAAACCAATTTAAATCATGAACGTCTCTCTTGTTAGTGGTCATTTGTGTGTGACTCATAACAGGGACCCTCTTAGTTAACCATTGATCTGTCACTAGAAACATTAACAGATTGGTGAAGACTAACTGAATTTCATTAAACAACTCAAAGTGTTCTTTTAATGTCCATATACTGGACTTGTGCGCATACCATAGAAAGCAGAATCCTAATAGCTAAGCTTCCGATGGTGCATATCCATTTAACGTGAAAACTCATCTTTTTCAGCATAGTGCAGGTTCCTGTCATGGGTATGGTGTACGTTGCGTCTGTTGTTTGTACTTACTGTGTTAGTATGAAGCCGACTAAATGTCTATCAACCAGTTCAGGTAAATTATTTGAGTAAATTCTTTGTGGTTTTACACATCAAAGGACAGGCTCTACTGCTAAGAAAGTTGCACTTAGCGTTTATAGTACAAGTTAACACAAACAGCCTAAATGTCATCACACTCCTGAACACCCTAAATCACCCAATGAACATTGTGTCGTAGTTTCAGACGAATCCATGAAAGCATGTAGGAGGAGAAGCGTTTTGAACAATTGTGGACAGAGAGGGAGAGATGGACAGACAAGTGGACAGACAGGCAGGCAGAGAAACATATAGACACATATAGACATATAGACACATATAGACACATATAGACATATAGACACATATAGACACATATAGACAAACAGAGACACATATAGACAGAT
>VJOZ01029325.1:0-10792 GCA_009801055.1 Stichopus horrens
GCGCCAACCGATGGTGGCGCTCCGCTTAGATAGTCTTTCGGCATGTTTGGCCCCCCTTGTTAAATAATCCTGGCTATGCCACTGAGCACAACTCTGTGCTAACCTAGGCCAATCATTCTGTTGGACATCTAAAATTAAGGAACTGTCTAATTAAACAGTAACCCAACCTCATTTTGATCTGAAACGGTGGGCACATCACTAGCTAACCCCTTCCTTCTTCTTGTGCAAATTAGCGCAGTTAATCGCTTTGCTCCCTTGCAAAATCTATCACCGCCACTTTTGAATGTTGGCTAATAGGATGAGAATTAAGTAGGCCCATCCTAAATACTGTCAGTAATTTACATGACGATTTGCATAAAAACTCGAAATAACTGTACAGTACCCTTGTAGGTTTTGGTCTAACTTAGGCCATCCACAACGACACTCGACATGCTAACGTTTGTCAAGAAGATAGCTAATAATTTGTATGGATTCACCGTTACTGGCTGATAATACTGTAGTGTAGGCCTAGGCCTAACTTGACATAACAAACTGAGGTTATCAATTAATACTACCTGGAAACATGCGGTAGTGATTTTACAATACGTTAATTAGTAAATGTCTTCGGGGACCGTCTCTTCTCTCTTGCAATTACAAGTTCATGTATTCAGTAGGCGTATGAAGTGGGAAGAACCAGCTGGAACTTTGGAAGTAGAATCACTTGCGTTGTTTTTCTTTTGGTTTCCAAAAGCCTGCGTAAAATATAATACAGCAATACACCCACCTTCGTCCGTTGGTAAGGAAGCTACCTTTGCGATGCTTGCATGGGTTTTTTAAACCCTACAAACAAAACTAAGTTTTTACTTTCCACTTGATGTAATTGATTTAACTGTGTAAATGCAAACGAACTTAGCATTTGCACTCGTAAACGTAAAATTATTAGGTAAGTGGCAGTGATGGCCAAGTCAAAGTTTGTACTGAATAATTTTCGGAAAGTTTCGCGGAACTAGGCTGATACAAGTTAGCATTTACTCTCGTACAGTACGTCAAAGTCTATGTGACTGACAGTGTGAGGCTACAGGCTACACTACAGTAGCTTGGCAATTGGGGTTCCTTCCTAGTTTTCCCGCAAAAACCTTTCCATAAGGGTGTCAAATTTAATCATTTAAACCGCAATGTGATTATGCTTCTTGTTTAAGTTAGCCTATGAACAGAAGGAACAGTAAAATCAAAGTCATTAGGGCTAGGCTAAGCATTCTCACACCCACCTAGTACTGTTAGGCTACTGTGTAGGCCTAGTAATAATGGCAGGGTAGGCCTAATTAGCACACCAGCTAAGTCACCCCACATTTACAGGTCGTCAGTCGTCACCCTCAAACCTGCCATGAAGACAGACTTTGATGTTATAAAAACTTTTTTTGACCATCAGTAAATTGACATAAACTTGAACATTGATATGACGGCTATACAGTATTTCAGTTAACACCCAGTTCTATTCTGATTTTCATTAAACTTTATTAAAGATGCTGAAACTTGAAAGGTCACTCATTACACTCATAGTCATATCACTCAAAATAAAATGTGTGCCATAAAGGGTTCAGAATGTTACAATAGTCAACATTTCTGCCACTAACTTGACTAAGTTAAGTTCTTAGACCAAGGGAATGGAAGTCATAGAATAGATTGCATGGACACTGCCTGCATACTTCACAAGCTGACACACAAATTTTTTTCTCTAATTTCTCATTATTGGTTTGAAAATGGATAGTGCATCAAGTAAGTGCATTAAGTAAACCTAATTTCAAAACTAGATAGGCTACTTGGTGTAACAGCATCATACAATTAACATTCCTTCACACTGTATGTAGCATCTAACACTATGGTACTAGTGGGGCCTGAACATTGCTATTAGGAATACTGTAGTGGCAAATAAGCGTGCATTATTTTAGAAACACCTCGAATATTAGATCTGCAGAGTAGGACTACTGCAGAGGCCATCTGCTGAAGTGCCATATGCATAGCACATTCTGTTAGCACTGTCTTACAGTGCAGGATACATGTGAGATACTACTGTACAGTAAGTTGCACAGCCAACTGATGAACAGGTAAATCAAACAGGAACTATGTGGACTGTCACAGTGGAGCAACTTGAAGTAAGTTCTACAGACAAGTCATCGCCACAGCAAGTGCTCCATCATCGTATTACCTTTGTAGTGTCCTCTGATCCCAGCTTTTTGTTTTCATTGCTTTTTACTACCTTCACACTATCAATTTATCCTCATTTTTATGCTCATTTTTATCCTTGTTAAGCAAAAATTGCTGTTATCTTCTGCTATCTAAGAATTGTCACTGATTGTACTTTCCTAGGTATTCCTAGGTAAATGTGCATAAACTTCAAAGTTGGTGTGTAGGTAGTTCATAGTGAGTAGATGATCCCTATTGTTTTTCAGGTGGTCAAAGGTCATTTGAGGTCAGCAAACTAGCAAAGCTTAAAGTATGACTAGTTAGAATGGTGATATATTTTACACTGTGAACTTGACCAATGTCTTCTATGTCAACATGGAACATTGTATGATATTTGTGAATTAATTTTAATTTGTATTTGTTTCACTGCAGACATAACAAAATGGAGTTGCACCCAATCCTAGAAAGGGGTGAGATACCAGCCAATTCAAAAATGTGGTATGTGATTGCAGCAGGTGGCAGCACTGCTCCAAGTATGAGAGTTGGACACAGTGGCACATCTTTACCATGCAAGAATACCACAAAGGTTTTACTCTTAGGTGGAGCCAATCCTAGTGGCGTTTTTCCAGAAAACCATCTTCTTAATCTTGGTAGGTTGAAGCATTAGTTTTCATCCATCACTGTGTTATTACAAACTGCAGTGACTCCAAAATACCATAACTATAGACATTATTAACTTGCCCAGTAAATTCCTAAGTGAAATGGAGAGATAACAATCCAGAAATTGCAACTGGCTGCATTGTATTCTTGGAAGCAACTTTCTGTCACAAATTCAAAATTAAGTCCATTCACATCTTGAATATTTATAATTAAGTCAGCTTTTGAAGTTTTAACTTGCCACTGGTTGTACTCCTGTTTTGCTTGCATGCAGACAAGTGAGGTAATATGTACAGTGTATATTACATGTGTTTAATACAAATGCAAGACATGGTTGTAAATTTATCTATGTTTTATAGTTTTTACAGTGCTTAAACAAACATTTTATCATTGATTGCTTCAATATGAAAGTCTTGATTATTATGAAAGAAGTAAATTGGACAGGTGGACATTTGCCTAAATTATATTAATCTTCAATCACGCACTTAGGAGTTAAATTATTAAAAAGCTGGAATTGTTTCGTCATTCCAGGACATGACCTTGTCTCAAAACCTTTGAACCTTGGAAGATGGAGAGTCACTATTAGGAAAACTCCTTCACTCAATGTTACTTGCATGTGGCACACCTGCCCACATAAAGCCCTGAATACACTAACCTGTATTCCATACTTTTTATTCCTACTTTCTGTTTTAGGACTGTATGAGTGGGAGAAAGTCTCTTGGAGTGGCTTGAAAGGACGCTATGAACATGCAACGTTTTCTCCAACCACAGAGAAAAATAAAGTGTTCATCTTTGGCGGGGCAGATCAGTCTGGCAATTTAAACGATATGCAGGTCCTAGATATGGGTAAGTATGTACGCCATCGTAAGTAGACTCGTAGGGAGTGTTATGTCACTGGAGTCAAAGAGGTTCTTGAACAAATTTCCAGTGGATAACTCCTGCCCTGACAACATCCCTCAGACAATTCCTGACTCATGACAGTTTCCCCTCGGACAATCCACCCTCCCTGAACTTAGCCCTAGCACTTTCCCTGAAGAAATTCTTCAGGGGAGAGTTGTTCAAGGGGGAATTCTCCCGACTGGGAATTGTACCGGTGGGAGTTTTTTTGGGGAGGGGAGGTAGCCCGAGGAGAAATAATCCAAAGGGAAATTTTCTGGGTGGGAATTGTCCCGAAGGGGAAGTTGTCCAGTCATGATAACTTGAGAATCCCTTTGGTACAAGAAGTGCAAATTGACACTCTTAGATGTTCATAGGTAGTTAAAACAATTTACCATATCTTGAAATTTGCTTTTACAGTGACATTGTAAAGTAATTAAGCAGATGAAGTTGTCCCTTTTTCAACTTTTAAAACTATTTTTTATCACTATTTTGACTTTCATATAAAGTCTGTTATTGCAGAGTTTCATAAATTGTATATTTGCCATATTGGTTGTGGCAATTTGACTGATTTTTTCAGGCTTGATTTGTTTGCCCTTGACTTCAGAATTCATGCTAAAGTATTTGCTTTTTCTGAATCATCTGAATATATTGAAAGAGTATGTACAAGATAATGTAAGACATCATTTTCTCACTGTTCATCTGCAGAAACTGGAATATGGAGTAGCGTTGAGACAACTGGTGATGCTCCTAGTCCTCGGACATGTAGAGGCTCTGCTTGGCTCTGCAATCAATTGTATGTTTTCTCTGGCGGGGAGCAAGGATCCGATCCTGTAGCAGATAGCAAATTACATGTATTCAATAGTGGTAAGTGAAAGCCAGTATTTTGAGAGATTTATGAACCCCCAGTAGATTTGTAAACTGCTTGTGACCTCCACCATTAATGATGGCTCCACAGTCCTAATGCATGCCCCATCAACTTAGTCCTCAGAACCAGCAAATTGCTGTCATTCTTTTTCAGTTATAAAAAAAAAAAATTGTGCATGGTTAAGTTGGGGTGATAGTTTGAGGAACCTCCTATACCCTGTTTAACACTATCGATATTGAGGGCAGCCTCATATGATATGTCAAGTTGGACAAGTTATGTTCAGGTGCTTGGTTTGTGTCTGATGTTACAGGCTTCAAGTTCTGAAATCTTTTAAGTTCTGGTGAATTTCCTACAATTTTAACATCCACAAATTCTGTAAAACTTGGCCAAATTAAAGTAAATGGTTACATTTTTAGAAACATTGGAGTACCTTGCATTCAAATACACTTCAAGAAAAAAAGACTTTCTCCAAACATTTACTACATTTTGTTTCATGGAAATTTGATAATTATTTTTCTTTTAAAATATACATGACTGTTTTAAGAGTGGAATTTTAGCAGTCTTTTCTGATTTCTGACTTAGCATCTTCCTCCTGGAAGCAGGCTGAGGTGACAGGAGATATCCCAAAGCCCCGTCATGGGCATGCGACAGTCGCTGTTGGAACTAAACTATACCTGCATGGAGGGATGGCCAGAGATACACTTTACGATGATCTCTATGAGTACGATACAGGTAAGCTGATGATTAAGGTGTTACGTTGATTGTGTCCTTGGCCAGATTTGTCAATGTCCGACTTTCGTCTGGCAGTAACTATGCTGGGAGCACTGACCCTACCATTCCTTCTAGAGTGAGACATATTTTTAGGCAAATATGTATGTTTTCTTTTCATCAAAGTCTAAGCTGCATTTTAGCTTTCAGTAATGCATACCTTATTTTACTGATCCATAGCATCTCACTTTCTGGCAAAATAAATGAATATGAATGCGGCACTTGGTGAAAACTTAGAAAACCATGTCAACGAGTTTAAATTTGCCTTCGTGAAATGTGGTTTGGTAAGAAATATCAAACATGATGTTCACATTAAATAAATCCGTCAGTTAAACTCTGCTTGAGTCATCCCCGCATTCTTAGCCGATGGTGCTAAGTTATGCATTACATTTGAAAATTCCAGCCCTCTGAGATCCTACCTCACAGAAAATCTGAAAAAGGAATAGATTGTTTACTTTGTGTGAAAAGATGTGAACAAAGGGCATGACAGGATGTGACTTATTGGTTAGCTAACCAACCAAAAACACCCAACATGTCCTCGGTATGACAATTCTATGGAAGCAACCTCCAGATAATGGACAATTTTATGGCATGTAATATGCACAATACAATACAGACTATGCCAAGATAATGGCAAAATTGTTCTTTAATTCAGAATTGAATAAAGAGAAAATGTCTCTTTGTTTGATTTATCCTTCATTTTGATGTTTCTTTGCAGAAACATCTGTGTGGAAACGGATACAGTGCAGTGGTGATACTCCACCCGGTGTGGCAGCCCATGGTGCGGTTGCATTCGGGAAGAAGGTGGTCGTATTTGGCGGTATGACAAAGAGCGGTGCCAGTGATACTACGTATGTCTTAGATACAGGTACATGTCATTTCAGAGCAACTCTTTGAGATGTTTTCTCAGCAGTTCTTGTGAAATGTGTCACTGGTGTGTATTTATGCCGTGCAATCATCAGCGTTCGAAGGGGCTCCTCGAGTTTTTTCATGTCGTGAAATTCACTCCATTTTTCCCAAACCTGTCAAGCTTCCTTTGCCCACTAACTACAAATGGTGAAACTAAAATAATCACCATGTGTCACATAACAAATTTAACATTAATGAGTGAGTAATGAACTATTCAATCTTGTTTTTTGAAATGTTGTGACTAAACACCTCTCACGTACGTAGTTTTTTCACATGCATACAGCCAGTGTAAGCCAGGGTGTTTGAATAATTCAAATCTTTTGAGTTTTTCATAACTCTTGGATGTGAAAGTTGACTAATTATGTTAAAATTGATAATAGCATTGTCATGTGATGTGTGCCCTTCAGAATCCACACATGTAGTATATTTTGATATCAACTCAATGTGGTGCCATAACATGCTCCAGCATACTTTGTTACTTTCTTTGCATGCAGGTGTTGTTTTTATGTCAATCACCTGGCAATTGGTTGTAATTGAGTAAAGTCACTTTCATAATCAGAAGGTCTAAGAGAAAACCAAAATAATTTGAGCATGGCGAAACATGCTACCATAGTTAAAGGAAATGAACAGTCTTCATCATCCTTAAAAGTGATAAAAAACTGGCAACAGATTTGCTGACAGTATGTTTGTCATTTCCGTGATGATGCTTGTTCGTCTTTACTGCAACAAGTTAGATTAATAGTTCCAATATGTGTAACTGCCTATTTATATTGTATTTACATCGTAGGTTATGATGGTCTTTGGCTTTTGTGCACCGTTCTCATTGATGACAATGAGTATCAGTAACTTGCCAAAGCTAACAAATAGCCAGGCGTTTCATCACAGAAATTCTAGATTTCATTCAGAGAGATTGCATTAAGGAGACCAATAAATTGTTTTTCTTTTTAAACTTTTTTATCTCTGCAATTCTTACAAGAACACACAAAGTAATCAAATTAACGGTTTTTGATCAAATTGTGTGTAAAACTCATTTTATGCATAAGAAAGAGGGATTGCAACAAAATAAAATATTTAAATAAAGAACCTTAGCCAAGGAAGCCAATACTTCTCCCAAATGTCATCATCTATATTGGCAATGAAAGAACACTTCCACAACCTTAGGTACTTCTCCATAAACTTTACATAGGTTTACATAGGTTTGGATTCAGTATTTTTACCTTGTGTTGGTTGGAGTTTTTAGGGATAATCCAATAAAGATGCCACTACTGAAACCAAGGGAGTTTCCTAACCGAAAAATACTTAAATGGTATTACACGATATAAGAACCGTTCATTGCTTACAATTAAAAAATCTTCACACCACCCCAAGTAAGATTTATGTGGCTGTTTCAATGGTTCCATCAAACTTGTGTACACAGATTTGCTCGTAAGCTGATCACGTTTTAAATATGTATATTGAAATAGAAATTAGTAGGACTGCTGACACCATAATAAAGATGTCGAAGCAAGTTTGGCCAGGTGGAGTTATTGGAACTAAGAATACCATAGTACTCTAAGAAATGAAAATTATGAACAAATTTATTTAGTACAAGAAAATCATCCCTATTACTAAGTCATACACAAAGTTTACTCACTATTAATCCAATGGCTGTAGCCAATGGACTTCTTTCCAACTCAGGTTAGACTATTGTTCCATAAAGGGATACTTAAAATTACTGAAGGAATGAAATTCATAACATAAGTAAGATTAGGTTAATTGAAAGATTTCTTTCCAAAAGGCATTCATGATTTTTGAGCTTACAAAGATGGCAAAATAGTCACCCATTATAAAGAGATTATCAATGTTTAAGCCATAGTGATTAAGTAAACTCTAAGGAAAACCATCTCAGTTGCTTCTTAAAATGCGAGCAAAAAGAACTTATTTTTAACCGTAACAATAGCTCATAAAATCGACCATTTATAGACAACTTTGGATAATCTTGCACAAACTGGATACAACTGACACAATCAGGTTTATTAGGCCAAACAAATCTAAACTTTGATCTCTAACATAACATTTTTTCCAGCTCATTTTAATGGCTGGACATAGCAGTTACCCCCACGGAAGCAGTAGAGATTTAACAACTGACCACCAAGTGCCGTCAAGTTATGTTTTAACCAAATCTTCAACCTGCAGTTCAGTTTTCCTAAAGCGTTATCATAATTTTTCTTGTTACCATCCTATGCAGGTCACTGTTAAATATTATGCCTAGTAGCTAAGAGTCATCACCACAGTTCCAGTTTATTTTGACATTATCGTCAAAATTTGTAGATGACCCTCTCAAAGTTCCCAAACCGACTTAAAAGAACTTTCCTAAATTAAGCTTCAGGCCAGACAGTGCCTGAAAATAGTTTAATCGCTTGAGAAGGCTACTAAGTGAAGCTTCCACTGCCCGAATAAAGAAAGTTGTATCGTCAGCATATTGAAACAGTTTTGTCTCTCACAAACCTATTGTTAAGTCACAAATAGAGGGAGGTATCATTGTAAGTATGCTAAGTCGTTCTGTCCATAAGATAAAAGGATAAGATGACAGAGGGCTCCCTCTGTATACATCCTCTTTCAGTCGGGATGCTTTGTGAGAGGAAAGCATTGACCAATACTGACGAATAAGCCATGGTCATAGAAAGTGATCAAACCTCCTCAGAATTGAAGACCCAAATTAAAAAGAGAGAGTGCTTTTCTCATAAAAGCTGGAGGAATACTGTCGAAAAGCTTTTTCAAAGTCAGTCGCTAACAGCACGCCAGTTTTATCCCCCCCTGTAAACTAAACATAAATGTCATAGATCTTACGTATACTGTCTCCGCTGTAATGTCCATTAAGAAAACCAGACTGATTTTTGGAAATTAGAGAGGAAAGAATATCTTTAATACGATTGGCAATACATGCAAATTTGTAGGTCACATTGAAAAGAGATGTTGGCCTCCAATTGTCAAGATAATTTCTAGGTTTGTGCTCCTTGACGATGAGAGTAATGACACCATACCCCTGTGTAATAGAGAGAGAATTATCGTATACCCATGATTCAAAGATCGCACGAGAAAATGACCTCTGTCTTTACAAAAAGAAACTAAAAACTGTACAGTAAACCCTTCAGATCCCAGAGACTTACTATTTTTCATTTTTCTTAAACAATTATAAATTTCACTATATTTTAGGGGGCCTTCTAAGCTTACAGACACATATGCAGGTAACTTTTTCAGAAAGAGTCCTTCAGAAATCTTCATTTGTATTTTGAGGACCGAACTATACAATTTACTGTAATATTTAAAAACTTCCTGCTGAATACCAGAATGGTCCCATACATCTTCCTTTTTGCCATTGGTTACATGCAGAATAATCTTACTAGCTTGACGCATTTTTTCAAGGTCAAGAAAAAATTTAGTCTGCTTTTGCCCCTCTACCCCATTGCAAATGAGACCTAATCATTCTGCCCTGAAATTTGTTTTCCCGTATAGTCTCAAGCTCATTCTGTAATTTATCGATGCACTGTGTACTGTGTACCTTTGCAGTTTCGAAATTAGTATTTCTAATGCATTCCTAACGTTGTCTTTTATCTGTTTCTTTCTTCTGATAGGATGCATAGGAAATAGTTTTTCCCCTAATATTCATAAGAAAACCAATATTCCAATTCCATCATATGTTTCTGAAAATATCAAGTACTTGCTATGTTTCTAGTTCACAAATGAGTTATTTTTCCACCCAAGAGAACTTGAAAGAGTTGTGCACCAACAATGTAATGTGTGAGACTTTTTACCATTCTATCAGCTTAACATAACAATTTTGTTCAAGCAAGCCTCATTAGTTGTGAGGTACTGCCTTGGAAGTTGGAGCTCAATATGACTGTAAGCGCCTGAAAATTTGTCGGCCATTGCAAGTGACCATGCATGTTGTTTGACTGACAAATGCTGTGCATCCTTTTTTGGACTTTTTGTGTTACTGGCAAGGGTCTTATGATGCAAAATCTCTTCTGTTCAGCATTTGTGAAAGTCTAATGTATATCTACTTTTAGTAAAAAATTTTTTGTCTGTTAAGCTATGATTTCATCACCAAATACTAGATCAGGATTATGCTGTGACACATGTTGTGCGCCATTACCCAACCCATGCTGTTTGCATATCAATAACCAAACCTGATTAGTCAGTGCTAGGTCACAACAGGTTGCTACGGATACCTACTAAAATAATTCAAATTCTGAATTTGGTGCAATTTTTGGTTGCGATGATAATCGTCATCTTTGTAATCATGCATATGTGTGTGTGTATGTATGTGTGTATGTATGTATGTTTGTGACGCCCTACCTTGTAAACACGATATCTCAAGAAGGGAAGCTTGGACAGATCTCATATTTGGTATATAGGTGTACCATATTGAGAAGAACCCTAGTTTTTGGTGGAGGTCAAAGGTCATTGGGGTCAACAGGGGTCGAAATGTGAAAACCTTGTAAACACGATATCTCAAGAAGGGAAGCTTGGACATATCTCATATTTGATATGTAGGTGTACCATATTGAG
>VJOZ01029329.1:0-11244 GCA_009801055.1 Stichopus horrens
AAATCAAATAAAATCGATTTAAATAAATTTTAATGTAGATCATGATTTTAATTAGCTCAATTTAAATCAAACGACCCGGAAGAAAAGTGTAAATTCACCTACGATGTCATCTGCCAACAAAAGCTGTTGTGATGATTTCCATGGATGGAAGTGAAATCGTCAGGGAAAAGGGAAAAGATACAGTCAAAATCCATTATTTTCTAGTGATAATCACTGATCCTAAATCCCTTCTCTTTCAGATTTTAACACCTGACCTCCAACTTTAACTACTCAAAGTCCTGTTGCAAGGAAATCTGCTCTTGTGACCTCAACAGTCAAAAAGCTGTTGACATATGAGGGGCTTATAGAGTATTTATGGTGACAGATGGCTATTCAAGGTTTAAAACGGATTCTTGGTAACCTTCTGACTTACTGAAGACAAGTCATATAGCTGTTGTTCAGGCTCTTGCTTGGCTACACTATTTAATTGATGCCTGTGAGGTTTGTTTCTTGGATTTACTCAGCTGGATGTGTTTTTTCTGTCATCATTTTCATCTGCCTTGGTGCCTTCAAATAGTTGCTTTATGTGCTCTTCCGCATGTAACGCAAACGTAACATGCAGATTTACTGTGAAGGTGAAAAGTGATGCAGACATTTCTATTGTTTTATGAAGTGCTAATCACAATTTCAGTCTACTTGCAAGACTTGTACCTTTCAAAATATTAACGCTGTCACTAAGTGGAAATAGGGGATTTGATCGATTGCCTCAAGTCGCACCCACCTACCCAGCAGCACTCTGTTCATGCTAGCTTCAAACTGGTACTGACAGTTAGCTAACCCACACATTGATTGGCAATCGTACGTACTGTGCTAATATCGCATACGTATACCACCATACCATGGCACGATCAACAACATATTAGTGCTAGCGTGGTGTTCCTTCTGTTCCCTTTGCTACTTGAAAAGTATCTTTACCACCAGAATCATTGCTGGTGGAGTATGTAAGGCTTACAGTAGCATTACTTCCGCTACAGTTTTAAACAAGTTTGTGGGTAAATTAAGATGTAGGCATTACTTAAAATGTGTGAGTTTTCTTCCACTTTGGTGGTTTTTTGTGTCCATTATCTGAGCCATACACATGGCTGTATGCACCATCTAGGCCAGGCCTACCTGTGTTACAGAAATATCAGTCTCACTTTAGATGCATGTATCTCAAAGAAAAAGCCATACATGTTAATACTGGGCTGATCTGCAATCAGTGGTGTAGCGTACATGTCCACCACAGTCCCAATGGGCTTCGATGTACTTGCCTGCAAGTTCAATTCTTCTAACTCTCAGGATAAATTCACAATTTGACCAAGCTGTATGTTTTAACCATAGTAATTCAAATTGGTACATTGCTTAAGTTTTACACTGTTATTCATTTCAAATGACTTTCAAATAAGAATTCTTACATTTTATATGAAATGTTTGCACCATATATTCTACACTAACCTTGCCTGGCAACAAATGACACAAACACAGGATGCTTCTCTCATCTCTCAATTTCAGATTGAAGGAAGTAGAAATGAAATTTAAAACAAATCATGTAGCAGTGACAAACAAAACAAACTGCTGAAAATGTATGCAATAGAGTTGCAAACTGTTTTTAGTGCAGACCTGTGGATCTTTCAAAGGTCAAAATACTAATAGGCCTTATTGTATGATTGTAGAGTTCACTGTCATGATGAGTTTTTTAAAAGAGATACTAAACTTGACCTGACTCACGATTACGATTTTCCTCTCATTTACTGCATGGCAACCTTTTATCATTGCCACCACTTCAAGTGCCATTTGGTAAAAAGAGTCCCACAAGTAGCTCCAGCCATCTCTAAGTTAATCAGAGTGAGTTCTGCAATGGGTTTTTTTTATCCATTTTTTCTGTGTTTTGGTGCTTCTTTAATAAACATGATGCTCAGTGATGCAAGCCATGCACTCCTACTTGAAGAGCATCTGGTGTCATGGTCATGCAATGCTATGACCAATGCCTGATCATCTTTCAGAAATGTTTCAACCTAAAGCCTATGGTTGCGTCCTTGGAGTCGATTTCTACAGAAGATATTTTTGTCTAGATTTCCTTTGACACAATCTGGAATATCTGTCTAATACAACAAACAGTAAGTTTGCCTTAGTGATGTTCACCCGTCTCGAGGAAATCTTGAATTTGTCAGCCACACTGCCAGATGCTGTATGATGTAAAACTATTTAACACAACAAATTACAGGTAGGTCTTTGAAGATTTTTCAGATTCAAAACAAAGGAGGAATGGACTAAATTACAGGGGAGCAAAAAATGTAACATACACATAAAATGCAGCTGGATTGATATTTGTTTCAACAAACAAACAAACGATGCACGAAACATTTCTTGGAATGCACTTGCGTCAGAGAAGTTCAAATTGCTTTTTCCATTTCTTCTTTTTACATGTTCTTCACCTCCTGGCATTTCATCCCAGAGTAACCGAAACCGCCTACTCAAATGCGGCTGCTTGTTTTTATGCGCCTTGGCTTTACCTACCCCAGGTACCTGGAACACCTGCAGTTTAGCAAAGGCTGCAAAGCTGCTTTGAAAATGTCTCAATTTCCACACATCGCATAAAAAGGGCAAAAAGGAAAACAATGGTCGGCAACTGTCAGCGACTTCCCCAAGAATCTGACAGAATACCAGTGGTTAATCACAGTGGTTAATCTGGGAGGTTCAACACAGGCTTATCTAATTCAGATGCCTCCCTTCACCACATAATAGTTTGAAAAGCAAGAATCGATGGGATGCATACCAAATTTCCACAGTGATCAAGAAGTTTTTCTATTCCAGATACTGAATAAATGATCCCAACCTGGCAAAGACAGTGAGATAAAGTGGAACGAGGAAACTGACTTGCCTGAATACCTAGAGCAATAGAAAGCAAACTTAATGGACTTTGCTTTTGTCATGGACCTCGAAGAATTTATTTCAAAAAAGTCCTTTACTGCTCATACCAAAACCAATGGACTGACGCAAATTTCCATAACTCTCTGCCTTTAGTTAATAAAAGGTCAAGTAAACAACAGTTTTGATTACAAACCAAAACTTAATTCTTAAACTCCTTTCTACAATCCACGGACATGCACAGCTGACGCCGTTTGATGGTTCACTTTCACCTGGAAGCAGAGTTTCAGAAATGGTTGCTGAAGATCTTTACTACAAACAATAAAACCACAGATGTTTTCTTCAAATTTCATATTTGCTGGATTTTTTTAAGGACATATCATTTTCAATGAGTGCATCATTGGCTGGTCCTTCAAAGTCTACAGATACGGTGCAGGAAATAATTGTTTAAGTTTTGTTCGGGCAGTTTCAAGGATTCTGCTTGTCTTTGAGAACTATCGGTGAAAATGCAAGGGGCTATACAAAGTTTTTGTTTTCATTTGTTTGTGCCACACACTGTGAAGTGATGTGATACTGTTCAGTGTAATGTAGAATAAGGTCATTTCTATGTCAGGGGTTTACAATTCACACACAAATAGCATCAACAATGTGCTACTGTACCATCAGCAAGAGAGATGGGATTCCTATCTCAATTATCATTAAACTACTGTACAAAAAGAGTGAAAGCTATTTTTGATAAAAACTCTTCTAATTTACCTCCAAACCTTGGTAGTTTGGTCAAGTTGATGTCAGGAATATGTACAGTAGATCCACAAACAACAATCTCACAATTTCTTTTACTTTATTTTTGTAAATGACAAGGACTTGCAGGGGTGAAAAAGGACTTGTAGTGGTGATTAAAGAGGTGTCATAAGGATAGCAGAAGGGATGGAGGAAGATGACTTGAAGTATACATGAGCTATCTTCTGATCATGGAAAACTTAAGCAGAAAAAGCCAGTGACACTTGATAATGGATATAGGACAAGTTGACAAACAATTTGACTTCATCAACCAAATGACAGCTCCCACAAATTTGACTTTAGCATCACACATGACTGCCACCATCATGGTCTAAACAAAATGAATAGCAATGTTGAGTTGGAAACTTAATCACATCATCCTTACTACATTGAAAATAGAAAAAAAGCGTATCTGAGTAATCCATCGTAACCATTTTAATTTCTGATCAAACGGATGAGAACAGGAGGGTGACAATACAAGAATATGCCTCGGGCTGTTCAATGTGTCTGCAGTCATGTACAAGTTAGATTTCGAGTCGTCAACCAGTCGTGGGGTAATTCCCTCATGGTAGTGAATCGAGCGATACACCAGAGAGAAGATGATTCTTATCCTACGGCCTTACAAATTTAAGATTTCATTTTCTTATTACTAAAAGTGATGAGTAAAGATTTAGTCATTTTTAAGTTAAAGTTAATATGTTGTTGACTAATTCTCGGGAAAAAAAAGGGTTTTTGAATGAAAAGATCTCCAATTTTTAGACGCTAATGGAAAAATTATGCCAAAATGCATTATGATTCTTCACAGACTGATAGGAACAATGTGATAACACTGAAGCAGTTATTACAGTGCCCATGTAAATGGACTGGAACACTTCCTTAGAAACATATTCGTCATTATTGGTGTATGTTGTGGCCATTTTCTAACAGTAAAAGGTGGATTATACACTAAAATTTACAAACTTTTGCACAATAAATAAAAACAAGAATCAGTAGGGATAGGTTATCATACTATAGTACAAACAACTGTTTACTACAAATAACAAGTTCTGCCCCCCACCCCCACCCCCCCAAAAAAAAAGCAGTTGTTACATTTTCATGGTAGACTGGATATGAGTTACAGTATAATTCTTTAAACTTAGTTATGCAAATAATTGTGACCATGTCTATGTCACTGAGAAATTACACTCTAACATATACTTGTTACATAGTTTGTGATTTGTAGGAAATACTTGCAACATCAAGGGAAAAGATAAAGTACACTCAACAAGAACTTTGAGCAAAATATGATGAGATGAATTATGCTTTTCTATCCCAGTCATGATTTTAACAACCTTCAGTGAAGATTAACAATGTTTAGTATCTTCAATCTTCGAAATCAGCAACATGCATCCCTTTCGTTCAAGATTTTATTTCAACTTTCATTCTTGTTCCTTTTGCCACTTGTTCTGCTTCTATTAGGTTATCAAATTTCTTCACAGCCTTGGAGAGATTCTCTCCGCTAACACTACTATCAAGCAAATTATTCAATACCAGGGATGGATCAAACTCTAATCTTCGGAGTAAAGAGGACAGGCTGGAGCCTGCCCGCATCTTTCTCTGAAAGTATTTCTCTGAAAGAGGCAGCTGTCACAAATGTTTAAAGCTGATACGTCCATCACATGCATTATCAATATAGCGCTCTGCACGTACTGTGCCACAAAATTCCAGGGTGAGAATTTGAAGCTTTGACTTGTTGTAAGGCTGTTATTCCACATTTATAAACTTTAAACAGAATACTGACCTTTCTTTGGTCAACATCAGTGTGAGAAATCAGTCTAGTAGTTCCCATTTAGTGAAAAATTCTTGAGCCTTATTCAACTGACCTAATTTTGGTTTTGCCTCTAGATGTCTGCAATCCATAATAAGTTGTCTCATATTGTGAACTCGAATCACTTCACATGGAAAACATGATTACGTGTGAAAATACATTAACATACACTTCTTCATTCATTACATACATCTATGTGACTCCACTATCAGGCAAATTAGAGATATGTTGAACAAAGATTCCCAAAATTATGAGCTTACTCAAGCTTCTAGGAACACTTACACATAGACTTATCGGTAACCATGGAAACTAATTNNTAAAGATTTCAAATAAATGATAATACACTACATTCACAATCAAACTGATGTCATTGGGTTCTACGCATGAATAAATTCTAACTAGTACTATCTACTTAGTGTAATACTGTAGCAAAGCCCCAGCATATATCCTAAGGGTTCAATCTGAAAATGGCTGCTCTTGTCACTGTATAACTAGCGGGCAAAACAATTAATTGAGTGATTAAGAATGTAATTAAGATCTATGGTACTACTCTACATAATGCACACTACAGTGTGCATGTTACATTGAAGGTAAGATAGTTACCATAGCATGTTAAATTGAAGCAAAGATAGTTACCATAACCGAATATGAGTCAACATTGATGACGTCATTTCATGAATCCCGCAGTGTGGTTGTAACACACATACACCTATGAACAACCAACTTCATACATTTCACTTATCAATCAGATATTTTGTGCCACCAACACCATCACCAATTTTGGTCACTTTTTGACTCACTACAGAGAAATTTCTCCCCAAGAAACAAAATGTCTGATCTTTTTATGTGTCACATATAGGTGGTATAGTCAGTTCCATGTTACATTTTTGACAGATTATAATCCTGTGATATGGTACCTTTAGGTACCTGCTTCAAACAATCTTCACAACGAAAGAAAATGAACAATGGAAGAATTCAATCACTTCGTGAGGAAGGTGAGACCCACTGCACCATTGGTCAACATGTAACATTAAATCAAAATTGAAATCAAGCTGGCAATCTGTGTACAGAATATCACAAAATGTAGGCATTAGCGATGCACTGGACTCCAACCAATGCCTTATTTGCTCACTAAACTGAAAGAAACATACATCAAAATCCATTGCTGCCATACTTTACCTGGTCTGCAATTCTAATATAAGTTTTTATGACTAGGCTATCTCAAAAGTATTAACCATGACAAGATCATTTGCAATCATATGAGAATTCCTTTGCATTTATTCAAACTGACAGAGTCTTCATATTAAAGCAATCACAAAGGCAAGTTCTTAACTAGTATTTGAAATGAAACTCATAGTTAACATACTTTGAGAATGCGGTACTATGAATATGCGCATTCAACAAGTACCATAATTAGATGACATTTGACATCATGGCTCTGTAACATTATGGCTAAACTGGCTCAATTTGTAAGGCATGATACTTCATGTTAAATAATAATGGCAAAATATTCCAATAGTCTGTAAGTAATATTACCTGACTTAAGATCATTAAACTTTCAGATTATATCAGAATATATTTCTATTTCTGTAAACTTGACTGGCTAAGTTGCTTTTTTTTTTTCTTTTTGGATCATGCCATGATATGACAGCCCAGCTTGATCAGTTTGCCTCTGGACTGCTTGACATATTGTTGATTCAGAAATATTTTGATTGACAGGGAATACAACTAAGATTATTTACATACGTAGAAGTAGCCTTGCTACCAGTTTTTTAGTTTAATATCCTCAGGAACACTTTCAAAACAGGAAACATCTGGGGCAATGTTTTTTTTCTTGTGGATTTAAACTCTACCCCAAACTTTCCCCAAAGGTTAACGTAAGATCTGGTAATGTCAATATAGTACCGTGAAGTCATCCATTCTTCTACTTACCTCTAAGACTAAAAGGGAATGTCATTAAATAATAATAAGGGTTCTAATTGTATAGGGATCTGGAATCATCTCACAATATTTACAACAATCCAAGCTTTCATAAGTTACGAGAACTCATGGGGCACAATCTTCTGGACCATGGACTCACATGCTAGTGACATACATGTGTACCTGGGTATCGGACCAATGATGTCGGGAATCAGTTCTTAAATTGCTACTCGGATCCAACGTTTCACAGTTAACATTATGCACATATATGTGAAAAAATTCATTGGCCTTTCCCTGCCATTCCAGTATAAAAGATGTATGGTGATATTAAACACGCAAAGCATCCTATTACGACTTCACACTTATATTAGAAGTGTTGTTTTGAGGAACCCATGCAGGGCCTGTACCCAACTGACCATGGACTGAGGGTACTCAGGTCCAAATTTCGGACCCAGTACTTGTAAGTACTATCACATCCCATCAGGATGGACCTTACTTAAAGTCAACAAAGTAAATAGAGAGACCTACACTATTTATTGACCATCATGGCAGATTAAATTTATCCTGCTCTCATTAAATAGTACTGTAGGAGCAGTGCAGCACAAAACCAATGGCACGACAATTCAACAATATTTAACAATTTGAGAATTCCATGTCTTCACTAAGTTACATGTTATATTAGTACAAAACAACATACTTTTCTTAATTAGTCTATGTTGTCTATGGCATTCACAAAATAAGTTCCTGACTTCCTATACATGTACAAATGTTTGCTACACCATAAAGGTAAATGAAATTACTGAAATTTTAGCAATGGCCGGGCACAAAAGTTCCTAATTTAATTGGGAATCCCTTAGCAATGTAATTTCCAGTCATACCACTGACAAAAAACAATATTGACAAATTGACATTGCAATCAGCTAAAATTTCTTAATCATTTCTAAAATGTCCATAGATGCTAGTCAGAAAAAATCAAATCAGGGACTACAACTTGTCAAGTTTTGAGAGACAGTGAGTATAGATCTGCAGGTGAAGTCACTGATCGAAAAACTTGATTTGTTGTAATTTGCGCATTTTCTGGTTACACTGACTCGTGAGAATCCTAAAACTTAAAATGGTCTGAAAGTGTGCTGCAAAGATTATCTAAAGGTTCAGAGTGAACACATAATTCCACCAATAAATATTACAGCTTTGCTTGTAGTATGAGTGTAGCCTACAGATGATCCTATGTACTAGAAAGTGCTATTGCCAAACAATGTTTAAAAAGCCTTTTGACATGAAAACATGTTTGTTGACAAATAGTGTATATGCAGTTGACATAATCCCAAAATAATCAATCACTGCATGATGACTGATGAATAGTCTACATCACTTAGAGGAGACTGGACAAATACATAGCTAGACAACGGCAACTTGATGTGGTTGGACCATGATCGTTCAATGTCCAATCCATGTGACTGAGGCAAAAAGATTGCGATAGGCCTACTTTCCATCTGACATCATTACTTGGACGAAAAAAGGAGGTTCCTTAAAACGACATCCGTCAAACATCGGATCAACCTCAGTCCAACCAATGGACCAAAAACTGACATCCAACCAAATGCAAAATATTTACAGGGCATAGTCTAAGCCTGCAGGTCAGAAATTAATTCTTTTGGTTCAACAGTTTCACTATTCATACACGGCACCACATATGTAGGGGGTGGAGTACCTACCTACTTAAGTTGGATTATATACGCCTAGCTATATCCCCCCCCCCCTCATTCCTTCCAAGGGCTTTACTAGGGCCCTAAGGCTAACCACTTATGTAATAATTATTCATATAAACTCAATGAATTTAATCCCTCGCCGACTTCGCTCTGAAAATCATACCACGTCAAATATAAAGAGTACATTCATGTAGGTGCCCAGGATTCATTGGCCTGGTAATTGAAAATATCTCACCTGAGAAAGTCATTTCTCTTTCACCCAATGTCTTACTATGTCTTCTAGGGGCTCCACTTGAACCTAAGACGCACGCAGAAAGCACAGCTGCGACTAAAGAAAAGTTTAAAATATCCATCTTCAGTTCCAGAATGGTTAGCTCTGATATGTGAATATAGCTCACTCGAGGAGTAGCATTCCTTTCTTTTGGAATAACATTTCAAATCAAGAATTCACGACGAAGAGACTGTCATGTATCATGAAGTGATTTTACTTAAGTAGGTCATTCGATGATAGTTTAACTTGGAAATGGGTTGAGTTAGCAATCATGAATTGATATAGCCTAGGCCCAGGCCAGCTGTCAGCACTGTTGTACGCATGACACAATTATTGCTCAGTATCGTTTGGTGACAAATTCCAGTTCCTCTCTACGAAAATCCAAATAATAACTTCCTGATGTTCAATTCGTTGTCTTGAAAATGAACAAGATAGGCCTAGGTATTTCCCTAACGCTTCCGGAGAGTTCGCGAGCTCAACGTGGTTCATTCTTGGCACAACACTCGAAGACTCCCAACTCTGAGAGCACGTTTTGTTGGCTGGTTATTAACGTTGTAACGTAGATCGACGTGGGGCGTATTGTGTGTGGCATGGCAGTACATGTGAGGTACCTGGCAGCCTGAAATGTTTGAAATCGAGATGAAGTTTGAATTGAGCATGCGTAGATTGAACACAGAATGAATACGATAGCTATTGGACTGAAGTTTTCCGTAGAATTCTCACTGAGGCGGGAAGGGGCACGGTATAGACCTTAAATTTATGTTATTTCAAGAATAAAAATGTTCAAGAGGCTATTTCGATGGACGCTTGGTAATAACAGAGGAACATATGAAAATTTCGCCGTATTACAGGTTACAGATACAAGGCTGAATTTGAAGCTTGCAATCGGCAGGTCAAACTAAATAACCTGTCGAAATTAGAATACCTTTACTGGGGTGCAATTGCCCTGGAATAGTTGAAACCAAAGTCACTTTGCGTGTTCATTTATATGCGTATGTTCAAATAGGTTAACTTGAGTCACGTGTACCTTACGACCCTATAACGGGTTTCTTTCCATGTATATTTTTACACTTCCTTACATATTTACTAATGTGTCAACTAGTTTTTAAGCATTGTTAGTCCAGAATCAATGAGCCGTAACAACTTGCTTTTCTTAAGTCAAATAATCATATTTTTTCGACATTCATTATTTCACTTCAGGGTAAATTAACTCAACCAAGCTGGGTATGTACCATACATTATTCCATTAACATATCATACTGATGACTTTTTCTCTGTATCTCGTTTCTTCTTCGGGCTTCTTCGTGCATAGTCTAAAATTCCGAACCAGAGACATTCACCTGGATAACCAAACACAGAAAAATGGGGCAAAACCGTAACATATCCTTTCTAAACTATGTTTAGGTATGATGGAGACATTGTTATTTTATGTTTGCTGTGTTCATTCCATGATTGGAATCGACAACCAAGACTTTCTCCCACCCCCTCTATCTTAACTTTATCAGTCTGTAATCATGTGACGCTAATTATAGAACAAATATTGGATTCTTTCCCCCCACGAGAACTTCGTGGTTGCGAGATTTTGTATTTGCAACCTGACAATGAAGAAGTGCTTGACAGGAATACCCGTAAACTGGATCGAATATGTATCATGATGATACATTAAAAACTAAATTGCCTGCCAGATATAGATATTACGATGCATCATAAAAGAAGAACCACCCAATCCTCTTCTGAAAAAAAAGGGAAAAAAGTGGAATACATCGCATAGTAGTACACCGACGTAGGTAGAAAAAAAAGTGGCAAAAATAGTGGCGCTATTTTGGAAACTTGTTTGACTATACTAAATTAAAGGAAAAGGAAAGTCAGAA
>VJOZ01029335.1:0-11167 GCA_009801055.1 Stichopus horrens
AACTATGTTTAATATATACTACTCACAATATTAGCTTAGGCTCGTAATGTTGCAGTTATACTACTCACACTATCAGCTGTGGGTCGTATTGTTGCAACTACGCCTCTCTTACTATTATCATAGATTTCTGATGTTGCAACTACATTACTCACACTATTAGCTTAGACTCGTAGTGTTGCAGTTATATATTACTCACATTTTTAGCAAAAAGAATTGATGGTGAAACATACAACCAACATTGTGAATCATATCGACTAATTGACCACGAATAACAGNNAATAACAGTTTTTAAAGTGTTATATATATGAATGATTTCGAATGAGTGAATTTATGCGTTCTGGTGTGTGTGTCTATGAAAAGGAAGCCATAGTGGGAGTTGGAAAAAAATAAAGTTAATTAAGACACGTGATAGGATGGTACAAATGGTAGTCCATATTAATTCTCAAACTATTTCATGTAAAAGATGGATACAATTTNNTGGAGAAAATGCGAAATGAAATTTGCTTGTTTGAGTCCAAAATCAAGTTTCTATTATTTTTAATTTCCTTGCCAAGCGTGGTTTCGCATAGCAGCGTGGATTAGTCCTGCTTGGTGGCTGTGATGTACGGTAGCTTTGTGTGCCATAATTTTCTTACGGTAGTCAACGTGTAATACGCAAGCCGGGTGTCTTTGATGCAGCGCATGCAGTCTACTTGTTTGTCATGATTAGGTCAGTGGAAACCATTAAGGATAATGGTTGAAGATGGAGTATTTTCGTTGATACTAACAACGAAACCAGCCCGTATAAAGATTTAGTTTTAAATTTTACATGAATTAATTTAACTTTTCATATTTTTAAATGTAGACGAAGAAATGTTGCCATAACTTAATCTTGACTCAGCAGAGTCTTTTGCAATGGAAACCCACAGGCATGAGTGGGCTAAAATGATTAAACTGTATGTACGAATGGAAATGTGTGCCTTCATCTAGAGTCTTATAGCATACGGTAGATTCCTTGCAAAACTGGAGAGTAGATTCTTCTCAATGTAAATTCAATGATTGAATTTCCATAAAAAAGTACATCAATCTAAGCTTTATACAAGCTTTATTTATAAAGTGGCTCATCTCATTAAATATCCTCACTACTTTCTACGGAAATAAAGAGATATGATTTACTCTTTGACCTTTCATTTGTTTGGTAGGAGTATGTGTGTGTGTGTGTGTGTGCGTGCGTGCGTGTATGTGTGGGTGTGGGCAGTAAGGAGGAGAGACTGGGAAGAAAAATATAATTTAGTTGTTTTACCCGGAAGAGAAGAAAACTGGTATAGTTTATTTCTTTTAATCAACAAAAGATTTACACGGCTGGAGTCGTAACTGCTCTTAGCGTGACGTGATTCTGCGTGTACGGACAAACCAGAAGGGTAAGATTATGAATGATTCTAAGTTTTTCTTTATTTTTAAATGTACACGAGAGGTTGATCTTGAATATTTGTTCAATTAACGAAAATGACATTGATAAATTTAAAAAGCAACGGAAACGTCAGAAAACTAGAATTAATATTTGAAAAATCTCAGTTCTTACTACAAGCAGTAGACCGTCATAATGAATATTCAAGAATATTTTGTACTCGTGTAGCAAACTGCTTGATCGCTATCGGGGATTGTAGTATTTAATAGAACGATGCACTGTACTCTGGTCATTGTGTTGTGATCAGCTGTTTATGAATATTCATTATTTGTATACTTCCCATTGGCTTCTCTCAAGGAGAAGACTGTCGACCACAGTACAATCTTATTTTACACTGGTGTTCATGTTATATGAATTTGAAATCATATGAAAGCAGAATGTATTCTCTGAAACCTGTTTGGTGGTACTCAAAGTCATTCTAACTTTTTTTACATTAAATTTTAATGATTTTACTACATACGCAAGTAAACACATTCAAGTTTTGGATTCTAATCCTCTTAGAGAAATACAATTTCAACTTTTTTTATGTTTGATAAAGTCTTTTCAACCAACCACTAGGACCTATTTTGGATAACCGCTCGTTAGTCAAAGCTTTAATACCGTAGCTAGTTTTGTAACGGTTCTACTACGATCAAGAAGACTAATGTGTTAGTGGTATAATTCCGTCAAATTCATTATTGTAAAAAAATATCCATTAAACAATATTTTTTTCACTGAAATCGCTTTGTGATATAGTTGAAATTATGCTATGACGTAACTTAAATGCCTTAATGAAAAGCATCTTACCTCGACTGCAAGTTTGTAATCTAAGCTACGTAATTTCAAATGGATTGTCTGATTTTGGAATTTCAAAGCACTTCCTTTAATTCGAAAAACAAATCAAGATCCCAATAATTAAGAATTCAAGATCAAGACGACTTGCGCGGAGATGCATCTGGAATTGTTGAGTAAGTTGCAAACTTCTTAAAAGTGTAAAAAGTGAAATGGGTTACATAAGAAGATCTATATACGTATAGCTACATGTTACGATTAAAAGCTCGTTGTTTACTTAATCTAGGAGTAAATGATGTAAGCGAATAATATAAAACTAATAATTCAATGTATTGTTTACCAAAAATCATTTTCGACAACTGACAAAGTCTAGCAAAAGACAAAACCTGTAAATGGTGCTAATAATGATGACGGTAGTGATGATGAAGATTGTGATCATGGTGATGATGATGATCTTGGTAATGATGATGATGATGAAGGTGATGATGATGATGATGATAACGATGGTTGTGATGATGATGATGATTATGATGATGATAACGATGGTAATGATGATGATGATGACGATGATGATGATGATGAGATGATGGTGATGATGATAATAACGATGATTGTGATGATGATGATGATGATGATGATGATGATGATGATGATGATGATGATGACGGTGATGATGGTGATTATGGTGATGATGATAGTGATAAATATGGTGACGGAGATGATGATGTTTAAGGTAACAATGACGATGATGACCTCGAAAGTGATGACTTTGACAGTGATGAATACGGTCATGAGGAAGATGATGATGCTCATGGTAACATTGGCGATGATGAAAAAATGATATTGACGTCATCTCCCTCCAGAGTTTCAGATACTTCTATGTATTACTGAGCTGATATGATAATTGATAAAACTGTCGATATTCATCATAAAATAATTTCGTAATATTTAGGAATCTGATATCATAACGTAACCCCAACTCTTAAGCGCTTTCAATTAATGACACTTTCTGCTGGAATATTTATTTATCTTGGAATTTTTTATTGCAAAGAATAAAATAAAAGTAATGCATACATTGGAAAGTTCAATTATCCGTGCATGAATCTGCTTTCATTGTACCAAAAGGTGCACACGTTTAGTATAAGCTTCAGAGAAATTTAAAAAACTTTGCAAACTTATCACACGACATTATCGGTATACTTTAATTGCTTCCGAAGGATGAATTCCTTCCAGTAAAATAATTTTAATTTATTTTTATCAACGTTACATGTATAGTTTGAAATAAAGAAACCTTAAACTTGTAAACTGCAGACAACAAAGCTTGTCAGAGGTAAATACCGGTTATACAGTAGATTGTTCTATTCTTGCTAGCTCCTAATTGTGAACATCACCCCCCCTTTTCGAGCACGCGCATGTCACGCCATTGGTTTGACTCCCTTGGGTCAACTTAGCCAAGGTCGCTAGCTTCGTAAAAAAGTTAAACAAGTAATTTGACATTATCATCTCTACCGCCTAAAACCGAGCAAAGAAAAATATTTAACGTTAATTTATTCATGTTGCTTCGGAGACGGTGAAATAGAAGATAATGTTGCGGGCAATATAGTATGTAACCCAAGATACTTTTACAATTAAAGCATTCTATATCATTTGAAGTAATTAATTGTGTGCAGAATGCTCCCCACAATAGTGTGCTTCTTCAGGTAAGTGACAACTACAAAGCTCTGTGTTTTCAAAACTTTTAATTTTGTAACTATTTATGCGTTGGTAAATAGTATTTATTCGTTAATTTATTATTTCTGTTTTTAAGGTTTACCTTTAATTGTACATACGTACGTCAGTATACCATTTATGAGCATTCCCTCAATGGACACTGCACATATCGAAGCACAAACATGCAGTCGCCAGATAAAAGAGACGGGATATGATACTTGTGGGGATCACAATTAAATGTTTTTCCTTTAATTTCGATATAATTTTAATAAAAAATCGCAAACGTTAGTTATCAGACACACCCACATACCCACACACAAGGAAAATATAAATCTTAATATCTCGTATATGTACCTGTTTATAGCAGAACATGAGCACAAACATAAAAGGTGTGAATTCTGCATAAATCAGTTCTAAATACATTTAATGATATTGCTTTGCAATAGACTTTGATTTTTTTATCTGTCGGTAGTGTCACGATATGAAAGACTTTGAGAGGCTAAATGCAACTTTTTTTTTTCTCGAAAGAAACCGAAATCGAATTACCCAACTTTTGATTTCGTGAAACTACTGCCCGAGCAGTTTACCTTGTGTTTACCTTGTGTTGCACATGACATGTACTCTTGTCAACTTCAGTTGAAATCATGGTCAGCAAAGCACCAACTAACAGGGTTGACCGACAAGACCTGGAAGGTTGTTATCACCTCCTTATATCGCTATCTAAATTCTTACAAAAGTAATAAAAGCACAGCATTTGCACATCAACTTATAAATCATATCAATCCTTATCCCTCGTTTACTGCCATTTGCACCACTGTGGGTAGATTTAAATAACGTTGAAGGAAATGTGAATCCAATTGAATATGTGTTCTTACAATTATCAGTAAAAACCTAAACGTAGGACCCCCAAAATTGTAAAAAGAAATATACATAAGGAAAACAGTAAGAAATAAATCAAATTTGTGCGTCCGACAACGGCGATACCGGCATAGGGAAGGTATGGATGCTTTAAAGGGACTTACCTGTAGCTATGGTTAGATACTCCGAGATGGCTAATGAAACTGCGTTATCGTTCCAATTTGCGGTGCTTGTGTGAGCATTGAATCTCACAGATACTTGCTGTTATTTTTTCAAGTTTGTTTTGTTATCCTTGAAACAATGAGATAAAAGTATGAATACAAAACAAAATTTGTTTGGTAAAATAATTTGTAAACAACGTTTAGCGAGTCTAGACTGAACCTCAGCATCAAAGAGGAAATATGGTGATGACGTCATGGACTGGTTTTGCATATCTCCTCCACACTGAAATAAGGTTAAAAAGGAAAAATTATTGCCTAATAAAGTACATTTATTGTTCTAAAATGGGTTAGAATACATTAACTGTTGTATTTCTCTTCTACGTTTATTACGTCTCTATATTGTATCACCATGATTTTATGGCGGTTATTACTTAGAGTCCCTTTACCCCCTGGGTGACGATTATGAGTCAATTGGTACGTAAATCAAAACAGCCAACGTACTAACACTTGAAAATTTACATTAAGTTTATCCTAATTGAGGAAGCTTGCATCTTCCATTAAAAAAATTGCTTACTGTTGAAAATATCTGCCAAAACCAGTCGCATAGTACTCTTGCAAACTAGTTAAAAATTCATGATGTGACCATGGACATGGGTCAAAGGTCAAATTAGGTACCACAAATGAGGTGTGACGTAACAGCATATTTCAACACTGCATATGCTACAAAATAATGAAATAATTCATTTTTTGCAATTTGTTTTTTCACATTAAAATCGTTTGAAAATTTCCATTGAAAGAAACAATATTGTGTTTGCTTCATTTTACATATACTATTATATAGTCCTCAAGAACAATGGTTAAAGGATGGCTTAGGAGATTGCATGGATGTCTTACATCACCTGTGACGTCATAACATTGTGTGTGTAAATCACAAGGTGCAAGTTACGTCATATATCATTATTCGTCACCGCGCATTTAAGTATTGTTTGTGAATGTTCTCATGCCTCAAATTGGCATACTTTGTCAAGACAACATCCCTTCTAGGCGTCCGTAGCAATGCCGTTTGTATATAACTTGGCAAGAAGGGTGAAATGTTAGCAATTGCGCAAGACCTTGGTGGCAAGCTTTTTCCTAACATAATACATTACTAATGTGACTTCATGAAAGGCAACTTTCTTAAGCTTTCCAACTTTGAAAACTTTTTGAAGATGCTTTTGAGAACGAAAATGCAGAAGGTAGATCTGTCTAAATTGGTTATTAACTGTTTTGATGACATAAACTCATAATTTCTCTTGTTATGAATAGTTATTTACCATAGCACAATATTGTACCGTCATATTACATTGTCAACTAGAATTTCATACCTTACATAACTTTCTGCTGATATGTATTTAAAAGTAACGAACATTTATCTCATCAAGTGGAACCTTGGAAAGTGTTCTTATATTCTTTGTAATTAAATGGGGACATCTGACCTGTCATAATGCGACATATTACAATTATTATCATTACGCCTCATCGACAAGTCAAAATCCCCGCTCTGGACATGGCAACATCCTCATACCGCTCGATGGAAACTCCAACACGATAAATCATAAATGCGACGCACAAAATGATAAAACTGAGACAGAGCGATGTGTTTAGAGTACAATTACTTTCATATCTCTCTGACTCGGTCTGGTTTTTGTTTCTTTTGATAGTCAAGATGAACAACAGAGGCAAGAACAGTTTGAAAGACGCAAAGTTTGCTAACCGATAACCGGTATGACTACAAATATCTCCCCGTCCATCCCAAAATATGAGGAATTCAACTTATAAAGGATAAAGCAAAAAGTACTGAACAAAGAGCTGGGTCGAGCGTTGAAATATTGGTTAGAGCAGACAGGCCGGTGCTTACATATATTTGATTCCTTATGCTTGTCATTTCTACATATGTACCTGTAGATAAAATAGATATATGCGTTATGTATATGTAGAGACAGAAAGAAAGGGATGGTATGAATATATGTACATCTATGTGCATATAAGTATATACATAACTACAATCAGATATAATTAGTTATTATTGGCACTCGAAATAAATCCTTCGTCTTTTGCTAGTCGTGATTATTAAAATAAAAGTAACGGTGTGTTGAGATGAATCATTTGTAGGAATTATTATTTATTCACTGATGGAATCGGGATGTTGTAGGACGTGCCTGTCTTTTTCTTCGGGTGAGATTCGGGTAAAGGTAAAGTAGATTTATTTTGGTGTTTCTATCGACAGAGACATATGGGGACACTTGGTGTCCATATGCCACGCTTGAAAAGGCGCTCGATCTTGAAGAATGAATCTGCATCCACGACAAACGCTCACAGCAACCCGCCGCTGACAAAGGGAATTTTCTGGCCCATTCCCAGTTCGTCGCTTTTTGACCGACCCACACGCTCATATCACGCTCGAAAAGTAAACGGAGACGGCGCCTAGTGTAGCTCGGCGGTAGGCGACCGGCTCTTCGTCAAACCCGAGCTAATGGTTGGTCACACATGAATCTAATTCTGCCTTAATTGGTCGGGCAGGGCGGCTGGTCTGCGCGTGCTGCAGGTGTGTCAAACACTCAATAACATTCAATTGTACATACAAACTCAATTCACCATCTCCCCCATGTGTTTGTCTCTAAATACAATAGACATGGACGAAATCAGGCAGCTGGCTGAGGTCCTATATTATTAACTGCGTAAGATTGTGGTGGGCAATCAGCGTTTCTGAAGGTCTTACAAGACTCGGCATCCGTTCATCTGCCAAATGATAAATCGGAACCCAAACACAGAGCAACCTGCTCTCGTTTGATGTTTATTTTAATTCCTACACAAGCTACAGTATAGCTAGGTGTACATCCCGAAGCCACAGCGGTTGATTGCCGTGCAGACATGAGAAGACCTGCTGAGGCCGGCACGTGTGTCGGCAGTGTCTCGGTTGGCATTTGGGATCATTTGCGTCAGGGTTTTGTTCTTTTCTTGAATACTTTCTTACAAAAATTAGGAAAGACGAGTAAGGTCTGTTCGTTGAGATGGCTGTATCTCACTTGTGAGTGGCCAACCCTCCCCCAGTAAACCCTTCGCTTGGACCAGCTGTCGAGTCACGGCACCTGACGGGACACAGTCGTCAACACGCCGTCGTGTGGTCTTTGGTATCGTCAACCTTAAGATTAACCTCATTTTTGTCAAATTATCTATCTAATTTCTCGACTCTTTAGATGAAATAATTACAATTTGCTGAATTTTGGTGTTAGCCGGGGAATAGCCCGGAGGTTTTATGTTGATGCCGAGACAGACGGCCCCATTGTGCCGACAGAGCGACCGACTCGACTGCAATTTTCGTCTCCGGGAGCCCTGACAATCTGCCTCGTCGACAACGCGGATTTTTAGACAGTAAAATCGGCAAGGGAAACAAAATTTTATGTTTGATAGAACTTTGTCTTTGTTATCGTGCCGATTCTTTCTCTTTTTAATATCTCAAATTTTCTTGATTTTTTTCCGACGGTAAAGATATACACATAGCTGTCTGTTGAGATTAGCAGATGGCCGGGAGAATAGCCAGCAGTGATAAACTCTTTATCAGAATATATAATCCTGATTTACCATTATTCTTCATGTCACTATGAACTCTTCAAAGTGTTCTCGAAAGCTCGTCTGTTCTTTTCGAAACTACCTCCTGCAACTATTTGCTTGAACGAAAATAATAAAATCAACCAGATCAAATAGTAGAATTCTACCGTTAATCTAGGGCGCATGAAGTACACGGATCTTGAATGAAGCGTTGAACCCAAGATAAGACATTCAACTTCATTAAAGAAAGAATAAATGATATTTTTAATTTCTTTATTTTCTTCATACAATTGTAAAAATCACCTAGAGCTGAATACAAACAGTCCATTCTTTCGTTCTTTATCATTTTTGTCTGTCTGTTTGTATATCTATGTAAGTATATGGTTTGTGCTCTACCCATTTCATTTCTAGCTTGTAGAAAATAGAAAAAAGAAAGTCGAGATAAGAATGAAACGATTCGATGATAGTCTCGATGATAGTCTTTACAAAAAACAATAACACAAAAGAGGGAAGAGGACTATTTCCTCTCATAGTCCAAGGTATTGTTTAATAGTTGCTTACTCGAAGAAATATGCAGAGACGTGAACATAGTGGAAAGATAAATCGATTTCTCCAATACAGTGTAGATAATCAAAAATAAAACCAAATATACAGCGAGACAGCGGACGAAAAATTATAAGGTGATGTTACCAATTATAAATTATAAGGTGATGTTACCAATTATAAATTATAAGGTGATGTTACCAATTATAAATCATAAGGTGATGTTACCAATTACAAATTATAAGGTGATGCTACCAATTGTAAATTAAACCAGGTACATGTTAATTGAAACGTAAAACGTCGCTAATTTTTTGTCAATTGCATCAAAACCGACCAGTTCCTGTACATTTTTGTCTCGTCTTCTCTAAAATATTGTCACCAGAGAGAGAGAGAGACCGAAGAGAGAGAGAAAGAGACCAGTAATTTTAAAGATGTTAACAGATTAACAGAACCAATGTGAAAAAAACTGATAAAAGTTGTTGAAATATTTTGTATTATAAATAACTTATTCATACTGGTATCCATTTCTATTCTCAGTTTTATTAGCAAAATTAACCCTTTTGTCTCAACTGATATAAAGCAATAATAAGAGTTGCCTAAGATTTTGATTTCCGTAGATAAAATGTGAAGTTAAAGTAAAAAAAAACATTATCTGTAATTGAAATAGAAAATGCATACCAACTTACAAAGGCTCCATTCCATCTGTTAAATGTTTTTTCCTAATAAGTGGCAGCAGCTAAAGTAATAATAAAATGTAAATAAAAGAACAAAAAGTGAGGAATTTATTCTCTGCAATACATACATACCGAAGTCACCCAATTTTTTAAGCGTTTTTGAATGATTGACGTTAACCAATGACATTGACGCACAGTTCATTGTCGTCTTGTTTTGAGTTTAAATTATTTCTCGATTCTTTCATGATTCAGTGTTCCCATACGTTGAATCAGTTTCCTCCCTTCTACCCCTCATTATTATTGTTACTCAATATATTTCAGTGATGGGGGCCCGGGGGGAGGACAGTCGATTTAAAGTGCATGAGATTGTCATTTGACCGATGTCTTAATAAACTCCCCTCTATATAGCGCCACCAGTCAAAATTTATCGTGCTTCCCTCTTTCTGAAGAGTCTTGACCTGATTTGTGTGATCGGGTGAAGCCAGTGATCAAACGAACACCAATTACACATTCTTTGTATTAACATCCCTCAACAACAAAAAAGAAGAAAATAAGTATCCAAAAGCACAATCATTGCCATACCAGTAACGTCCGGAGCCCCGTACATACAATCAGAGTTTTTATTCCCAATGATTTTTTTTTTCAATTTACGGCAAAATTTGCAGTGTGTTTGTGTGAAACGTTACTCAAGACACATAGAATATGTAGAAAAAAAGTTATTCATTGCTTGAAAGAGAGACAGAGAGAGAGAGAGAGAGAGGTGGAGTGAGTGTTAATAAACACGCACGCATTATGGAAATTAGGTGGCTACTCCAACCGGACCATTGCGAATTTACGAACAATACGAACGCCGTGCAAGGGTGGGTTGACAGCAGGAATAAAGACTCCCCCATCTGCTGCTACTTCTATTACCGCTGCTACTGCTGGTAGTATACAAACAAAATAATGGACAAGAAAGAATGAGGGACGATATTCATAAAGATTAGACGGAAGGAAATATATCTTGATAAATTTAACATGTTTATTATAGATCTTGACAAAGGTTAAGAAGTGATAATTTTCTTATTTAAATGTGTACAGTAGTACGTTGTGAATAGAACTACATGTAAAGGTGAGCTCCTTTTATTTATTTGCTGCACCAATCACCCACGGTTGCCAATACAAACGACGAAAATCAATTTTTGTCCCATCAAAAACTTTTCGGCACCAATATCGTCAAAATTGAAATGAAATTTTGCAATAGATTTTCAGGTTATAATCAACTCTTAGGTAATTAACTTTCGTGTTTTGATCTGTCTTTCGCAGTTATTTATTAAAATCGCATGAGATGAAAGAATTGAGCATCAAATAGACCAGGTGTTATCAATAATATAAATAATTTACTAAATTAGGGGGAACATTAAATAACTGGAGCA
>VJOZ01029362.1:419-18665 GCA_009801055.1 Stichopus horrens
ATTTTCCGACTATCGTCGCTTTGACAGATTTTGTTTTCCTTTTTAGGGGAGGGGTGAGACACCCCAACCCCTTCGGTCACGACGTCCCTGCATGTAATTTATAGAGATAAAAAAAACTGCTATCATACAAATTCGCTGTTCATTTGACTGGTCCGTAAGTTTACATTTTCTACTTGCAATTTGAATGTAATTGTGATGTGTGATGTTACTAAAAACTTTGATAAGATATTAATGTGCTGTTGAGCGGATGGATAATGCAAAATAAAGCGATGCAAGATAACTGCTTAAGAAATCGTTTGAAAACGTCAGCTCTGGTAAGGATGATTGATAAAATTTCGTGATGCATTTTGGGATATTTTCCGCAACTATAATGTCCTAATCTGATTAAATCACTGATGAAATTAACATCGACAGCTTAGTGAAGTATTTTATATTTCGCCGTTAAAATCAATGATTCACGAAAGCCGATTAATTGGACGAATATTCTTAAAATCTGCAATTACAGATGATTCATCAATCATTGTAGTTTAAAAGTTTTTTTGTTTTTTTTTTTGTCATGGCAGAAATGCGCCTTCATAAAGTTCCATAGTACGCCTACAGCGGAAAGTAACAGAGAAGATATATCAGAGAATATTACCAGATCAAATATTAATTGTACATCGATCACTTCGCTCCTGGTTGTTAGACTACGTAGTGATATTGTTGGCAATGATTATTCACGTGACGTGAGGAAACTAAGCAAGAACAGCTATACGAAAGGATTTATGGGATTGCACTCCGGGATTGGTCAGATTGGTGTCACCTTCTTATCAGATTGGTATCATTTTAGTGACAGCTTTGACTTGGCTACATGATCTACAGGTCAAGTGAATGGGAAAGAGTATAACAAAATGGACTAAAAAAATAACAAAGCCGATGTCTTTCAGTTAAATGACGTACCAGTGTGGTAGTAACTGCTGTATAGTAGGCCTATTCGTTACACCCAGTTCGGCTCCAAGTCCATGATTGGGAGGGGCCAAACTAATGGTACACGAATAATACGGAGAAAGGGTCTGAGGTTCGAGAGAGGATGTCCTAATTCCTTACAGAAACTTTTGCTGTAACAGATGCGATTTGGTACAACAAAGTTTACAATTGTGAAGTTAACTTGCTCAACCGTCAGTTTGGCCCACATTTGATATCATGAAATGATTTGTTGATTTCACCAATTAATTGTTAGTATCAACAAATATTTGGAGGTATCACCTATTATTTGGTGATATCAGCAAATGAATTTATGATATCAAATGAATTGATGATATCAGCAATTAATTACCGATATCATCAGATAATTACTGATATCAGCAGTAAATTGTTGATATCGTCAAATATCAAATAAAAGTTAAAACGGCTTGCCATACGACTCGCAGTCAGCATTCCGCTATTAGCCTTACTGATTCTATGTGTACCAATAGGTTCCAGCGAACGACATATTCATAAATTGGTGATATTCCAACATATAACTAATTATTTAGTGTTATGAGGTGTCGAACTGCTGATATCACCAAATAATTTGGGGTATGATCATCAATTTATTTGCAGATATCACCCATTCATTTGCTGATATCAGCAATTTGAATAAGCGATATGTCGAAATTGCTAATATCAGCAAATTCATTGGATGATAGTAACAATTCATTCGCAAACGTTTCTAAAGAAGATAATCCTTAATCGGAGAAGTGCGCCATCACATTGTCCCCGCCAATCGTGAAAGGAAAATTAACCGGTAGAAGAACTACCTACTTTGTAATACCGGTACGAACAGTGCATCGCCACTTGTGAAGGAAAAGTTTACCGTGGTAGAACAATCACCTGTCTGTTAAGAGCCTCTCCACTTCGCCAAAGGCCGGTGGAGTTCTGTCTAAGACGGGCTGCGCTTCGTCAGTTACCATTTTGTGCTGCCGGCGACCGAGTCATGCATTGAGAAGAACTGTGCCGCCGGCGCATGGCGTATATTGGATGTCTGCGTACGTTACACGCATTTTCGCTCTCGTCACTGTTGAGTTACTGATATCATCAAATGATTTAGTGATATCAGCAAATGAATTGCTGATATCAACAAGTGCATGAATTAGTAATATGTACTTGGCCATTTGCTGATATCATTAAATCAATTGTTGATATCAGAAATTCATTTGTTGATATTAGCAAATGAATTAGTGATATGTCCCATTTGATGATATTAGCAAATAATTGGTGATATCATGAAATAATGCACGGTATATTTCTTACGTACACGAAAGCTTACAAAATAAAAATGACCCCAGACGATCTCCCCACATACTCTAACATTGATTGCATTATAACACTGATTGTGATCCTCCTTAAAGCATAACATACCTTTGAAGTTTGGGTGCTTTTTATTCCTTACCAGACTTGATGTAAATTCGTGGGGTTCCCTTTAGGGGGGTCACTGAGCACGTGCCCCAGCTAGCCCATAGTTTAATCGGGCCCTGATTACACACTCGTCACCTTGACCATCTGTACCTTGACCGACTGGGACGAATCTTATAGGTTGCCATTGCCTCCCTTAAGTTCCTCTTGCAGTCTTCATCTTGCTGATCAATATAGAGTTTTACCCCACATCCCCCATTCGGTTGGTCTCATCCTGTCGCCAATGACCAACTCTTGATTGTCTCGAACACTTAAGACTTCCAACTAGACAAGGTGCGTTCCTCCAACCCCACTATTACTTGTCATTATTACATTTATGGTTGAAAGCATCACATTTATGGTGGGGTCGGAGTATTTCATCTTATTATGGTTTAAAACGATTGTATTTGTGGTGGGTATTTAATTTATGGTTAATTATTACATTTATGGCTCATAGAGTAGTTTCATCGTTCTTAATCGTACGTTCCCATGATGAACTCAATCGGCTCCATTGAACACTTCACATTGTAAGAGATTAAAAAGGCCTCATAGTTTTGAGTCCTTTGTTGAACTATTCTAAGTTGCCAACAGTGGCATCACATTGGTTTATTGGGAGGAGGTTCAAGGGACTCGGCGTTTACTCCAAGGGAGTAACTAGAATTTTGATTCTATGAGTCGCTGTGACAATGATTGTGTGAACCCGATCTCAACTCATCAAGTGTAATACGGTATGATCAAGAAATACAGTGTATCAGCTCACACAACCCCGGCTCACCCAGTTTTGAACCTGGAATTGTGGGGACACTATCTAAGGGGAGCGCCACCATCATGGCCTGGCGCGAAACATACCAGAATTTTTTTCGGAAAAAAATCCTCTAGATCAACGGAAATTGCCACATCCCGGGCTCATCAAGTTCCAGGAAATGGTACTTTTAGTATTTTCTTCGGTGGAAAACTCTTCTCCTTGCATTTTTGAAGTTTTCTTTGCTACTGTATAAGTCTGATAAAATTCAGTTTGTACAATTCCTGATGAAGACTAAAATATATGCTAAAATTCTAGATATGTGCAACCGACCATCATCACTCTCTGGATGAAGATGGTGCTGAAAAAATACTCAGAGGAAAAAGAAAAAGTACTCAAATTTGCGTTTTCTTTTACCTTCTCAATTTTTTTTTCTTATACCTGTTCTTTTTTCCCTGTCTACGTCATTTTGTCTCCTCTCTGGTGTAGCGCGGGACGGCTGCCCCTTCTGTCGTCCCCGCCCAGTTCCTCGCCTTATTACTAAGTTGTTCCTTGGTATAGCAGTTTGCAATCAAATTTCACTATCATATTACAATAAAAGTCTAAAGACAGATATGTTCTCATCAATATTGTTTTTATATACAATTTTTTTATTATTAACATCACGAATGTCTTTTGTCCAATAATTCATTCGGTAATGTCACTGATATCAAGCAATATACTTCTCAATTCAGCCTTGACCAAAAATAGTAACCATTTTCCAGTCCAATGTCGCAACAAAACTTACAAAACTGTCAATTCTAATATAGCCGTCAATTGTTTCGTAATTCACAAAATTGCCCTACAATGACGTTTTATTATTGCATTCAGCAGACCCCCACTTTTGCCTCAAGTATATGTTGTCAAAGAAAAGGTGATATTTACTGGGACACATCTCAAATGGATCAACAACTGCAATTTCTGGCAAAATGGGTGTAACTTGGCTATTCACTGCAAATATCAATATGTTTCGCCTGAACGACTGTACTGGTGGACAGTTAATTGAAATGTCTAGAGAAAAGATCAGACCATTGTTTTACGTTTCAGAGCTCAGCAAACTGGTGGTCCACCAGACGTTCCCTTGATTCTGGAAACATCGTACAGATGACTCAGCATTAGGGACACCATGTACTGTATTGTTATGTTAGAGAAAAATCAATACAAACAAGCTAACAAAACAGTGATTTCATGGCAACACACATTTATTTTACTTACAATTACATTAAAATGTCTAGCTAAGGGGTTCACACTTCACAGTTCAACATTGAGCTGCAAATTAAAGCAGCATCATCACTTGTGAGGATGCTGCATTACATCATTACACCATAAAGTATGACCTGATACATTTACCAACGATTAATCGTAACATGACATTTAAATGACTGTTTAATGACTAGTCGTTGCAGAGTCTGGGACCCGGAATTCTCTAGAATGTTGTCGAAGGCACTGGGCTCTCCACCAAGAGGAACACCGCCACGAGATACCAGCCACGGTGCCGTTCCGGGATACCATGACCCCACCACGCCCTGCATCAACAGCACTGAGAAATATACAAAACGTCGACAAAATGACAAAGAGAGTTACTGATGATATGCACTCCAATGAAAGGAGACAAGCTCCATTGTCAACAATATGCATAAGGTGAGCTCCCTCCACCCTTACCCCTCCCACAACCTAACTGGTAAAATAAAGACCTCTCACCCATAGCTTGCTCTTTTCGTTAAACACTGTGCAGGGAGAATGCTCTTAACATTGCACTCCCATCACCACCCCTTAGCTGCAAGATCAATTGTTGACAAAGTATGCTCTCAATGCAAGCTCTCTTTGTTTAGGCTGTCTATGAATGTAACCTATTCTTGTTGCACATACCAAAACTTGTTTTTAAAGGGAACTTTTACATTTCATAGCCATTCAAGTATAACATTGTTAACGAAATTTAAATAAACATTTCAAGTTTAACAATGTATGTATAATTTGCGATATTACATATACATTATCTTTAGTTCACAGTTTCCAATTTCAATGTATTGCACTTATCCCACATCTTCAATTAAACAGTTTCTAGCAAAGGGATACTAGTCGCATTCATTTTCACCATTCTCGTCTGTCCAGGTGGCACAAGCTTCGTAATGACCCTGGTTACTCGGCAGACACCTTACTGCAGTGCCTCCGACCATTGGGTGACATAGAGAGTGTCGTCATAACCTCGGAGTGCACCGCCAGGGTGACTTTTGGTCGCCTCGACGACGCCTGCGCGGCGGTCGACTCCAAAAACCTCGGCCGTCGTCAGAATCCCTTGCAGTGTCGTTGGTTCCATAAATCGATGGAGAACAAATCCTTCACAATGAAGCGAGATCATCTTCATGTCATGTACAATCCTTTCCTAAACTGATTAATTATTCATACCGCCATCATAAATGTTTCAAAGTCCACCTCATTTCATATATTTGTCTTCACTGACGTTCAGTCTCGAGATGTTCATATGATTGCTTGTAAGATGTCAATATATCTACTACAAAATCACAGAATGTCTGTAATGTACTCAGGCTCTGAGCTCAACTAACAATTTTAGACTTTAAAAGTAGACCCAGTAAACAAACAAAGGTAACAGAAGGATGATACCTCTCAATTGGCTAGCAAAAAATCAGAATAATGCAAATTAAAAGAGAGATCTTATTTAGGCTACCAGAAGTGGATTTCATCAATAACTATCACCAATGTTGACAATGTGGTTAGGACACTAAATTTAATTTTTCAATACTCATAAATTTGACCTGCCATCTCCATTCTCCTGTAATAATTGACAACGTACTATTTTCAAGAGCATAAAATGCAGTTCTCTTCTCATCCCACACAGGTAGGATAAAGTAGGATTTTTTTAAGAAAGAATTAAGGAATAGCGAGAAGGTTCAAAAAGTAGGATAAAATAATCCACTTTTAAGTTTTAAGTCTGCAATTTACCTTGCAAAATTGAATTTACAAACAGCTGTCAAGCTGCGACAAAGAAAGAAACAGACGTGACGTTTGCTTAAAATCAATTTACTAATCGACGGTATTAAATAATTTTAAAGCAGATTAATATATTAAATCTACAGTTTACTTAATCTGCATTACTATGCTGAGTACCTCCAAAGCCTGATCATGCTGGTCATGTGATACTTTTTATCATCAATATGCTATGCCATTACTTCGGGTGAGTTTGACTATCGTCAAGTTGACAGTTTTACCCTCTGAAGACCTACTGTGAAGATACCCAGATACTACTATCACACGTATATTGACCTTCACAAACAAGTTACTTCTCATGACATGATTGTATTTTGAAATTTTAAGAATCACTAATGTCTATGAATTCATGTATAGCACATCAAAGTTAATGTTATTACACATAGAATATTATTGCAGAAAACATACGTTGAAAGACACATCACAGGTTCAAGGTGTTTTAATGCGCACATTAAAAAAATCGCTTTCCTTCGAATGAACGATTTCGTCAACGGGTAAAACATACAAAGCAGACTCCACATTTCACAAGCTTTAATCATGGTAGTCCTATATAGATAGCACTTCAGCTGAAACAATACATCAATTATAAATGACACAAACTACAGAGAAACTACTAATATACAAATTAATGCCATTAAGAAAAGCAAGTCCAGCCCGGGTTCATTCCAAAAGGTGATCTGGTCAAGGTCGATCTGAAACAAAGTAAAAGATTAATCTTTAAAAAATTTGAAGACTTTCAATATGTTTAGATATATTACTAAAGACTGATGAAAGTTATGCGTGTAAGTGCAGTAGTTTTCTTGTTGCATTATCTGAATTTAATCATGTCTTTGGCCATGTTGTAACAACTCCAATTACATAGACCACATTTTAAGATTTCATGTCAGGATGTGAATATCAAAAAATGAAAGAAAGAAAACTTACAGACAGGTTTGGGAGGCAATTCTATTTCTTCCTCTGGGAACTGCAATGAGAGATAAGGTCATGAAAATATCAACAATAAATTTAAACAAAGAACTAATTAACTATCATTAAATGGAATGATGTTTCATCTTTCATCATTTTTTCAGTACAACTTCATTTTCCATCTGCTAGTACTGCACTGTGAGTCCATACACCATTGACATCTGACATTGGTTTAGTATTTGTTGATACTCTATATAAAAGCACTAGATAGTATCTTAATCAAAAAAATTGTATAAACAGTTCTACCACTGGGACCACCAGAACTGTTGACAATTTCTGCCATTTGACTAAAAATCTACGTCCTATTTCTAAAAAAAGCCACTCACGATGTAAATGTCTTGTACGGCCGTTAGGGCAACATCTGGGTCTTCACAGAACAGCAGGGCTCGTACCTACGGTGAAACATATTCTACAAATGTCAGATGTGTTGCCATGGAGATTGTTTTGGATGAAAATGAGGAAGTGTTAGCAATCTCTACATGAAGAGAGATGAGCTGGTCACTTTTTTTTTTTTGTATGTCAAAAGTGTGATTTCTTGTCAACACAGATTGAACTAATGAGGCTGTTGCTTGTGGAATAAAAATCATGAAAATTACCTCAGTATTACCGAGTCCATGCATCACGTAGAAGATGAAACCCTGTTGTCAAAGAAACAATGGTAGTTGTAACAAACTATGCAAATGAATAAGAAATGTAAAGATAAAAAATGGAAAAAAAAAGTAAAAAAAAAAGGGGGGGGAAATAATGGTCGTACATCAGGCTATAAGTTTAAGTTCATACAGAAATGTGAGGATGTTTCACCTTTGTATACATAAACAGAAACGATGCAACATTAAGTATTCATGAGATTACCATCGAGGACAAGAGGAACACAAAGATGTACTGGATCCACATCACTTCACCGTAGAGACCCTTGGAACCGATCGTCCAGGCGACAGAGTAGTATGCAGCTAACACACAGGTGCCGATAAGACTGGACCTGATATAGACATAAATACATATTATCACTGTAAAACAGAAATTAGCATCAATGTTTATTTGCTCTTAATAGTGACAATGACACTTAGGTTTGTAGTAAACAGTACTGACACATGTCAATGACTGTTGCATGATCAAATCTTGAAGAGAGATGAAAACCCAAAAAGGAGTTGATCGATGGTTACTTCAAACATTTTCAAACCAACATGGGAGGAATAACCATTTACTTACAACCAAGACTTCTAGACTTGTTAACTATGTATTGACTACACAGTCTCTATTGACTTTAAAGACATAACAGATATAATAATTTTCTTGAAAAGGTTGAACTATTGCCTTAAAACTGTTTTAATACCTGAATGATTTTGCTCTGTCTTGCCTCTTGATGTGGATATCGTAGTACCTGGCCACAACCAGCAGCAGTAACACAGCACACTGCATCATAAATTTTAAAACAATTAGTCGATTCCTTCGTAATAATAAAACATCATCATTATAATCATCATCACCATTTATTTTTGTCAACATTTTCCTTCTAACTATAGGGATATCAACTTTCACGCTACGATAATTGACACTCTCAATTTCTCACTTCTGCCTGCCTCACTAACAATGTTTCTTTCTATCTTCACCACATCCTTCCATTTCGGCTTCCCCATTCGTTTTCCATTTACGCCATTCACTACCAGATCCTCCGCATACTGTTTTCACGGGTTCGTCACTTACCTTTCTCAACACAAGACCCTTTGATTTCAATCCACTTCTCTTCTTCCACGTCTGATATGGATACTTAATGTTTGATTAATAATCATGTTTGTACTCAGGAACTTACACCCTTCAATTTGTAAACATTACTGCCGTATAGTGAGATATTATACCTACCACTGTGCCGAATATAAACGGACCATAGAATGCCCACATCATTCCACTGAACTGAGATAAGAAGCAACTGCAAGATTAAAATAAATACAAAGTACGTGTCACAAAACATCTGTCACAAAGCGTCTCTGACAACTCTTCAGAATGACAATTGAGAGCAATAGGTATGAAAAAATGTCTGTCAGGGATTATTGAAACAAATTATAGCACTGAGCTGTGAAAATTGTCTCATTCAATTATTTTTACTCAGTTTTCTCAACAATTTGAGTGTAGGATGAGTGGTCAGTGGAGGTTTGAGGAAAGAAACTGTCATCTCCTCGGAACTTACAGATTTGAACACTGAATATGGTCACCCAAACTTGATCGTATATGAAGCAAACAATCTAAATATGCTGATATATACACCAAACAAAACAACTGTCACTTGTTGGTATAGTTCATCCATTACAATTATCATCAACTTTAGCATAGAATGATACATGTGTTTAACACGTACATGCCACTTCCAATCTGATGGTGAGGATTGGTTCCTCCGGCGACAGTGGTCGCTACCACCAAGACAGGTAGACCTGCAACAAAAACATCATAAAAATGGTGGCTCAACATATGTACAAACAATAGGCAGGTAAACCTGGCATATCAATACATGTGTGACTGCCCCAAACAGGCTAAAAGCACTTAACTTTTTCTTATGTTACCTTTGTAAAATTCGTATACCTGCTAATGAGGCCAAAAGCTCTCTTATGAACTAAGAATGGAATCAAATATGTTGACCACGAGTATTTATCAATATCTTTAAGTCATCTACTTAAACACTGACTTTAATTGGTTTTTATCTTTCTTTTGATCTGTGGATGCATAAAATTTAGAGCTATTCTCTTCAATCCACCCACTGACAATCTTAACAATCTTTTCAGATCAAACAGAACTTAAGACCAGAAACCACAAATGCATTGTGGTTTTGATAATTCCATGATGAATATTTTTGTTGGCAGGTGTGTCAAATTATCTTTGAGCAACCAAAAACATCATGGGTTCATGTACTTAATTATTGTACACCTATGTACCAAGTATGAATTTGTCCTACCTTCCCTTCTTCAGATATCATATTAACAAGGTTTTAACAATTTGACCCCTCTTGACCCATTTGACCTTCACAAAAATAATAGGGTGTATGTACTCAATATGGTACACCTACATACCACACATGAGATTTTTCCAAGCTTCCTTTCTTGTTGTGTTTACAGGGTTTTACACAATTTGTGTTCTGTTGACCCCAAATGACCTTGATCATCAAAAATGATATAGCTCATCTACTCAAAATGGGACACCTATATACCAAATATGAGATTTGTCCAAGCTTTTCTTCTTGAGATATCGTATTTGCAAGGGAGGCATCACAAACATGCACACACACACCCTCACACACCCACCCATACCCGTTTAGGGCGCCGATCAGGGATATGGACTTTTCCTCACGTAATCGGGATTGCCCCACTTTGCAGATGATGTCCCAGTTAGTGGTATTTAGTCTTGCATGTGTCCTCGATTGGCGCCAGAAGCGGGATTGTGTGTATAATTTTTTACACACATACACCCCTAGACACAGGTATAGATCCATAAAAAAGGTAATTGGGGAAAAAGTTAGATTCAACTATAAAGTTCAGGGTACATATCTGGTACCCCAATTTGCATTATGTTAAAATATCCAGAAATGGGGATATCCCAGTTTTTGCGGCGTAACCCCCATTGCGCCCTAAACAAGCTCTCACATACACACGCACACACACGCCTGCCTAATTCAAAGGTTACAGTTGCTATTAAACCAATCAAGGTTTACTTGAAAGGAACTACATCTGGACACCATCTTAGTGAGTGACTGAACCTGTAGGTATAAAAGTCTATATCAAAATATCACAGATCAAAAACATTCCATCTGTTCACACCTCCAAATAAACACAACCCACATAAATGTACCCAATAAGTTCAAATCTTCCTCGAATAATCTATCAGTTTATTCTACTCACCCCAACCAGTTGCATAATAAATCTTTAATCGGTCATCACACTGGCTGTGGTTTTTCTTGTCGGTCGACTGAATCCCTCGATAAGAGTCCTCGGAGAGCTGCAGGGCTTCAATTACGATCCATATTAAGACGCTCAGGGAAAAGTAGTGTAGTGAAATGCCCCCAGAGCGACAGAGTTCCTGTAACATCAACGGAAAAATGTTTACATTACACACACCATTTACTCTTAACATACAAAACACCAACAAAACCACCATACCGGGTATTTTACTTGACTGTTGTGCCTAACACCATCCAAAATACCATCCTGATTGCCACAGCAACCACCATACCAACCACAATACACAGTATCATACCAAGTGTCACCCCAACTACCTAAACCATCTATCATATTCAACAACCGCAAACAGTGCCACGCCAAATACCATACCAAGTACCGTACCAACCACTTCATCAACAACCATTGTAACAATTACGAGCACACCCCCTACCCCTCACAGATACACTCACACACACACAAGGATTACCATTGATATAAACAAAGAACAGATCATCTGTATATATACAGTGTCATTAATCTCACTGCAGATGCAACTCCACTTTAATAAGTGCATTAACATATCAAACACACTTGAAGATACTCAACAGCTTCGTTATTGACAAATTTTGTTTTTTTTTCTGTCAATAGATGATGTTGGTCTAGGCTATTTCTTGAAAATAAAAAGAAGAAAAGAAAGAACACGAAGAAAAAAGTCCCCTTTGTTGCAGAATCCAAGGCGTGATAGAGAAACACTTTATACCAATATATTAACAAACAATGTATATTAATCACGTAAGTTAAGACCAAATGCCGTGATTCAAAGTTGTGAGTTGTGACTCAAAGCCACAACTTAGACTATTGATGTTTCATCTTGACTAACCACACTGATCCCAGTAATAGTAGCAACCTCTTGTCAACACTTGAACTCTACTACAACAGCATACTTCAAACTCAACATCTACATTAGTTGTGTGATAAACAGTAACTGACTGTTATAGAGACAACCGTGTGACATTGTGGTAACCACAGACAATGTGACACTTGTGTAGTACACAAACTGTAGTTCCATTAATAGTCACACTATAACTCCATAACTCAAGTTCTTTAACTGTGAGTACATTTCTTATAATCAAATAACTTTGTACATTGGAGTGGACTCTACAGTTACCTCCGAATTCCTTCCCATCGTGGCCACGACGAGCGTTAGGCCAAGAAAGACGACTGCGAGGCATTCATGTAGGTGAATCGAGTTCCTCAGGGTATGAAGTCTCCTAAAATACAAAGTCAGAAAGTCTGCTAGCTATTTGGTAACAGTTTAGTCTGACATTCTTACCATCATGAATGAGTGCCTAGTTTATCATTAGATTCTCCCAGCAATACTCTAAACTAGAGAATGAGAGATAAATATATGAGATGATATATTAAAGTAGTTTAAGATTAAACTCATCAGTCATGCAGTAAATAGGCAAAGTAAACTTAGTAACAGATGATAATGTTTTTATTATTGAAGCAGTCAGGGGGGTTATGGCTCCAAATTCATTCATTTAAATATTAAATATTACAAAACATCTCCAAAACCTTTCCCAACATGAAACTGCATTATGTCAGGAGAATTTAAACAGTGTGCAGTGATGAATATGGTAAAAAATATATATAAACCTTTTCAGTCCGTTTTTGTCATTTTTTTTAAAGATTGTCAGTATTTTTTGTTCTACATGATAAAACTGTCGAACAATACCACATTATATCTTGTATTGTGAAGACAACAAAACATGTCTTCCGGGATAAATAAGATGAATAAGATAACAGAATAACCAAAAATATGATTCAGCTAAAATAAATGAGAACCTGTACCTATGTCTGATAAATGTGAAGACCAAATGAGTCAGAAATATCATGCTCATCGAGAAAACTATCAATGCCATGATGGCAATGCTGGTGTGATGAGGATTGGGAACCTGTTAAGAGAAAAAAAGAAAACAAAAAGGAGATTCCCAGGAAAAGTATTGTGAGAAAGGTGAAAACAGAACAAAATCAAGTACCTGTTTGAATCAGGGTTGCAGCTATGGTGGTCGATGGTGGTCTTTAGCCAGTGCTTACCTTAGCTGACTTCCACAAAGGGACAAAAACACAGATCAAGACTAGAACACCACAATGATAACTACCGTTGTCAGAGCTCAATTCAAACAAGTCCTGATGAACTCTCTACTCTCTTTACTCAACACCCTCCACAAACAAGCCACCATCCTTCTTTCTTTTCTTTTTTTTTGTTTTTGAGACAACCGCCAAGCCGGTCAGTCTGGCTGAGTCCTGGTTTGTATGATTATACCAAATAGTCTAAATAATAGACAATCGATGATACTTCATAAATGCATGGCTAGGAGGGGTCCCCTAACACTGATGCATCTGACTCATGAAGGCCATTATGACATACATAAAACGAAAGCAATAAATTACGTACGACAGGAACGATCGGTGAGGACACCACAGCGAAGTGGGTGAGGTGATTACAACTACAGATGACATGTGTGTCATTACTTGAGGTGAGCTCACACCCTCCAGTATCCCACCATCCTCTTGAATTGACACTGAAAATGGGGTGGAAAAAAAAACAACAATATTAAACACAAAAGAGGTATCAACTGGTTAGAGAATAAATTTATGGACTCCCATTCTTAAAAATGTTGCCAACTTTAGAGGAAACTTTTCAGCATATGAACAAATTATAGAAAATCTGAAGTTGACACAGACTCCAGTTGAATTGATGGAACCTTTTTGTGCAAGTATTCACTCAGGATGGAAAACATCAGTGTATAAGGTAAGCAGTAGCAACTGTGTCTGAGACACCTCAAAGATTTTAACAGAAGACTTGGTTGGGTGATAAAATACGTCCTTCAGACAATCTGATGAAATATACTTTTCACATTGTCTGATTCAATTAGTGAAATCTGAAGAGGTATTGACATTGTTAACAGGACGATACAGGTGTGGCTGTTAAGCAACAATTGAGAAAAAAAGAAGAGTTACTCTTTTGTTGACATGACCTTTGGAAGAACTTAAACATGAAAAGAATAGAAATGAGAAATTACGTATCTTAGTCATTCATCAGACCTTTCCTACTTCCAAAACTAAATGTGTCTACATTATAAATTGTTGGGTTATAGTCTGTACCTAAATGATATAATGTAAACAAATAAATTTCTTACATTAGAATGAATCCAAGAAATATGTTTCTTTATTATATCAGCAAGAAAATGAAATAAAAATTACAGGTGTAGATACCAAAAGCAGCAGACATCGATATAAGCAATAGGTTTACCTCGTCGAAAAATTCCAGAAGGCACAAACGGTTTGAACTGTTTCATTATTATACTGAAAATAAAAAAAAATCAAAACTTGTGATCCACTGACATACAAAATATCCAAAAATAAGTGGTGTTTGATTTCTTTAGGCATTGATTATTGTAGTATAAATCATTGTGAGGTAAACAATGTTCATGGATGATGAAATGTAACTCCATACTAAAACACAGCTCCATGCAGGCTTGTAGGCTGATAGATTTATGCAGGAAAGGGCAAACCAAGGGCAAACCATTTCTTTGTATTTTTACCTGTTGGTGAGTCCTAAGGGTGATGGTGATTGGGTTGTAAAGTGCCTTACTCAGCGGAGGATCAATTGCCAGTGATATGATTCGGCTGTTTGCCACAGCTTGACCTGCATACTGCACTGGGAGACTGAAAAGAAGAAGGTAGAAAGGAAGGCGGGAATTACAGACGTGAAATTACGATCCTGTTTGAGTAGTGGGAAAGTGGCCATAAGGGCATACCATCTGATATTGTTGGTCAACATCACAGGAGGAGTGGTCACAAGCAATGCAGACAAGGCCATTTCAAAAGTGTCAAATGCTGGCACGGCAGTACACACATCTGATATTAAAATAGAAGCGTTTGGAAAATCATTGATGAAAACTTGCATGGCAACTAGTCAACAAACCACATCTCTAAGGGGCCAGTCAGTTAAATCTACACCATAGCACTATTGCTCAACGAAGGGGATGCTGAGTCGTTGTTAGCATGTTAAGTGCTGCACATGAGATAAACTTCCTTGAGTTTTTTTTCTAAATAGAAAGTCTCTGAACACTATAAATACAACCATCAATTTAGGCCTAAATGGTGATCACTACACAAAACAATGGTGCCTACTATAAACAAACTTTATCACAGGCTCACTGGGTGGTACTGGACAGTGGACAATGATACTCTTTTAGAGTTTCTCACCTTTCGGCGAGAAACTTTAAATGAAATGGCTTTTACGATCACACTTCAAGATGTCCAAAGGTATTGATTCAATCACAAGCTACATTCATCCACTTTCATTTCAACGACGGACATGTCATGGGATACACTAAATCAAAGGATAGTAAGTAGAACTTAATTCTTGTAAGAAATTTCAGACCCGGGAGATCAGAGAGGAAGAATCCCTCTACCACACTTTAATCTGGATTTAAAATCCCAACAGGATCATAACACCACTGTATCTAATCACTAACAGCAAGATATTAGAATGCTACCCATGAAGTATTTATCATTCTGGCTATATCACATAACTGGAGACTCATTGCTTGATTGGTTGGTTACAACAGAAAGTGAACTTAGAGCTGACTCACTCATTAGACATGTTGGAGAACAAAACATCCTGCAGGTTATCAAAATGTGAAAAGACAAAGGAGGCCGCCTCTCCTGTAAAAAGACAAAGTGGCAATTTAAATCTCAGAATTATCGATGGAAATAGATAATGTAACTATGACCAGAAAACTCGAGACAATTTTCCCTGGACAACTTCCTCCGGAGAATTACCCCTTGGACAATCTACTCGTATATCTCCTGCCCCAACAATTCCCAACGCAGAGAAATCCATCTCTGACAATTCTCCCCCTCCCCACCCAGACACTTCCTTCAGGGAAACCACAAGGACTAAGAATAAGGTCATTGGAATTTTCAGGGGAGAAATTGTCCAGGCACAATTGTCCAGTCAGCAATATAATAGATAATAACACTTCTGAATAAGTTATTTATCTGTCTTTGCAATTTATTTTTTTTTAAGAAAGTAGACAAGAGTTGATCACTTCAGTCTCTTAGATGGGGTTTACAGGGTTATGGATTATGGATTAAAGATGTTATCTGTCATAGAAATCTCGGCAAATTCAATTAATATTGTTATAACATTGAACGTTTTATGCCATTCAAATGAAAGATCCAACATACCATCTTCAGTGAATCGAAATAAATTTCTCGGAAGTTTGATTGTATCTTCAATATTCAGGTACTCTTCATCGGTACCATTGGTGACATTTGACCCCAGGTCAATGAGGGGTGGCATGACAGTTTCTGCGAGACCGAAGGCGTCGACAGGGAAACGGTCCATGCAGGTCACTAAGGAATGGGAAAATAAATTTGGAGGTATGATTATTAACAGTCAGACGTAAACCTCTAAGCAACAGTTCAAGGAGGAAAAAGCTTCGTGGGAATAATGTCAAATGTTGATTCTTTTGAGTTGAATCCAACATTAAGATTAACATTGGCATCAGGACCATTTGCTTTGCAACATTTCCCGGCACAGATATTTTAGTTGAATAAGCAAATCTTTAACCTTTTTGTGTCTCCCTTGACATCAGGAAATTATGAGACTATCATATCCCTCCCTGCCTGTCCAAACCTAAAAGAAGAAAATATCATCACCATAAACTAATAGACAGAAATCTACATCCATGATATTTGCAACAAATTGAGAAACATTACACATAACAAACTTGAGCTCTGTCCAATTTTTAACTCTAGTTGAAAGAAACTTCACAATTTCTTCCTTTTAACAATCTGTGATGAGCGAGAAATTCCCTCAATGTGGTTTTCCTACACAACAACTAAGTTCACACTTCCCTTGAAATACAACTACATCAACTGACCACGAATTGTAAGCATTTTAAAGCAAGCACTGCATAAGTATTAAAGCCACATTTTGACAGCTTCAGCAATATCAGACATTACGGAAATTGGGTCAGATTAACACAAAAATTGATTTTACTGTCAGTGTTCAGAAATCAGTGTTCCAGTGTGGATGGTCACTCCTGTATGATACTGTGTGCTGAACGTTTGGACAGAATTCAATTAACTGTATAAATATATATTTATGATGAACACGATTTCCGGAGGACGAGAAGCAGCAGCTACAGCTTAGAATAGATGAATGAACTCACTTAGTCGTTCCTTCCTGAAGATTGTTGAACAGCCGGTATACTCATTGTTCATTGGTAGATGAGCTGCGACCTGTACACCTAATGTCTCAAGATTCTGCATCAGGGCAGCTACACCATACTCAGCCTGTCATCAAATGAGAGATACAAGAAATATGTGAATGAGAAACACGTGAACAGGAAATACGTGAACGAGGAGTAGGTAACTGAGGAATATGTGAATGAGGAGCAGCTGAACAAGAAACATACCAACAAGGACTAATGGACCAAGGAATATATGAAATATATATGAATGAGGGATGCAAGAAGGAGGATTACATGAACCAGGAATGCATGAACCAGGAATACATGAACCAGGAATACATGTTATCAGGAAAACATGAACGAAGCATACATGAATGAGGCATACATGAACAAAAGAAACATGAAAGAGGCAAACGCAAACAAGAAATGCATAAACAAGGTACACATAAACAAGGAATATATAACTGAGGAAAACACGAACAAGGAAAGGAGAACAATAACAGTCTATTCTTGTACAACACACTTATTCAGTCGTAAAACATCTCAAGCACTTTACGACATTCACCCATCACCCCGGTTCATCGGAACCAGGTACACTCCAACAATGCTGGAGAGTAGAGGGCAGTCTTTAAGGTGCCAGTTGTAATCAGGTCACTTGCAGGTCACAAATTAGGACCTGGGTGGGGAGAAGCAAGTTGAAACGAATACCTTGCCCAAGGATATTAGGTTCCATGGACATGAACGGCCAGATGACAGCTCTGAAGCTTGCTACCTCTCTCTTATGAATGAGATGTGAACAAGGAATACTTGCATAAAAATACATAAACAAGGAGTACATGAGCGAGAAAAACATGAATGAGAAAATACATGAATAAATACAAAC
>VJOZ01029436.1:0-13096 GCA_009801055.1 Stichopus horrens
GATGCACCAGGTCAATCAAACATACACCATAGATGCACCAGGTCAATCAAACATACACCATAGATGCACCAGGTCACCATACTCAGGAGAAACACTTTACTGTACATTGCATATGATTACCAATGAAAACTACTGTGCTGTGTACATTCAAGAGAGGCAAATGAAACATCACCATTATTGACTATACATGAATGTTGTATTACCTATGAAATGCACTGTTTATACACCACTATTATACCAAGTTCATAAAAAAAGCATATTCCATTCTAACATTTTTACTTCATGTATTTCCATTTCCAGGTGAACTGATTTCCATAAGAATGATTTGATTGCAACAAATTCAAGTGACTTTAAACATCAAAGGGACAGCCTATACTTTTAGTCCTATGAAAGCAACTAAAGTAGCATCCATGCAACTGGCAGTATTGACCTTACAAACTATATTCAAATATGACATGATTTTTGTGTTTCTGACAGGGGCTGGAAGCCAGGAGGTTTGTGAAACTCCTCCTATGTAATCATGTGGAACATTTTATTTAATTCATCTAGGTTTAATTATTTTAATTCTGAGAACAAATTTTGAATTTCCAGCAAACACTAAAACTTACTCAAGCAAAAAGCAAACGAGAGGGGGGGGGACTAGGTCTTAGACTGCATGGTGTTAGATTTAGCTTCAATGACATTTTGGGCAAGGCCAAATGTATGCATTAGTACAGCAAGGGTTAAATATATGTTAATGATGTGAATTTAATAATTTCCAGTCCTTCTACTAGCATCTATAGCACTGAGCACAAAATTCAGAGCCAGGAACCTGACGTCCATTGTCCATTTAGTTACCCGAAAACACAACATTTGGTTAGGCTTCAATTTGTTACTAAGTCATAGCAAAATATTTAGCTTTGTTCTTAAATTAACACAACATTGTCCAATAGTTACCCAAAAATACAACATTTGATTAGGCTTCGATTTGTTACTACGTCAAAGTGGAATAGTTACTAGCTTTGTACTAAAATTAACACAACAATATCCTTCAATGGGCATGACAATAGCGTTAATCCTACCTAAATATATGCCAACTTTTCTCTCACATTTTTACATTGGTGAAAATTTGTTTCACCTACCATCTCTTAGATATCAGCATCCGGGGGAATTTTCGCTAATCAATGTACAATTGGCATCAAGTGGTAAAATTCGGCTGCTACCGATTACACAGCACAAATTATAAGTATTTTCAAAATCCCATTGTTGTTATGCAATCATTAATAACACTACTTAAATCTGCATCTTCACGACCCACCATGAGCCATGCAAAATAAAATGCCAGAAAAGGTGAAGTTCACGTACAGAAGGATTTCCAGTTGAAGCATACCTTATTGATGTATGAGTAGGCTACTTACATAAGTACTGTACAACTGACACTATTAGCCTTTACAAAACCGCATGCTGACGAACTACAAATATACACTATATGTAACTTAGGGTCATAATTCATAAACACGGATAGTGATACTGGTCAAATTAATTTTTATGTCTGATTCCTTGTTTTCATGTATGGTATTTATTGTTAGTGGGTTATGTCATCCAGATCCTTATAGTGTAATGCAAGGGACAATCTCCAAAATTTACCAATTATGAAATAAATGGTACTGCAGTTGACAATTCTGCGACAGGTAGTCAGCAGTCTTAAATTACTCAAAGAGATAATAATTGTCATAAAGTACAATGCAAAAGATGGAAACCAATTTTGTAAAATATCAGTGGGCTATCATTTCACTATTATAATCATCTACATGATTGTTCATTCATATCACCTTCACATACGTTACAGTTTACAAGGGATTTCAGCTATTAAGATGAAGGAATTATTAAGCTAATTCATTTTCATTTTTTCATTTTTCTGGAAACCCATGAGACGTGTGGACACTATACTATATACAAACATTGTACACACTTCAGTCAAACAGGTTGTCTAGGTGGCAGACAGGGATCACTGTCCTATGGCTGGAGTACAGACTATTTCAAAGTAGTCACCAGGCTGAAAATGAAATTCTAGTTCATTAATATTTCCTGGATGCTACATTTATAAATGCCTAAACACTTGTAACCTCTACTAGTCTGAATGCAACTCCATGAACAAAGAGTAAAATCCAACCTTGTTCTCATGTGTTGAGTAACATGTATAAATATTTAGCTTATAGGTATCATAGCGGGAGTGGTTACCATCACAAAAGTATCTTATTTCTGTTGAAAGATTGAAGAGTGAGCAACACAAAAAGACCATAATCACTTCCTTTAAAGGACTCCACCAATATTACTACGGGGATCATATGTTGCCTTAACTTGTTGTTATCTTATGTAAACAACGACTTTTGAATTAAAGGAGCATGCAGGCACCCAGTAGAAAGACTGAAGGATGTTTCTACGCAGTCTTCCTCTACATATGAGACTATACACATGTATCCTGCCATGAGTACAAAATAAACATCTATCCTGCCTGGAGTACTCTGAGTACAAATTAAACATATGTCCTGCATAGGAATTATGATTAAAACAAATACTTATCCTGCTACGAGCGTGAGTTCAAACGTTAAACATGTATTCTGCCAGGCCTAGGAGTACAAATTTAATATGTATCCATGTCCTGCCTCCTGCCTGAGCCATGAGGACTATGAAATATTACCAGGTCTATGAGTACAAACTTTACATTTATCTTGCCAGGATTAGGAATGCAAAACCAAATGTTGACGGCCTTTGAGATTCCTAATAGTCATGGAAAACAAGGGACAATACATGTATACCAATTTTGAAATTCAAACAACTTCCTCTTTGTGTGATAACACGTCTACAACATTACAAATTATGATTTCTACTGACCTAAAATAACCTTTGACCTCCATGAAGACAGAGATCATGTGCTTATCAAGAGTTACCAATGTTAACAGTTTCAAGATCCAGTAACATTCAGTGGCTGAAATATGTTCCCTAAGAATATCTTCATGAATAAACAATGGGATCTACTAACTATGAACTACCTACACACAAAATTGGACACCAAGTAACATCCAGTTGCCAAAATATCCAAATAAGTAGGTTTTCATACTTCATCAATATGGTGTCCTTCATGAAAAAAAGAATAGAGATCTAACTGATTTTGACCCAGACAGGCAAGCAGACGAGACCTACCCGTCACAGTACCCCACATCCGAAAGATGAGCCTAAGGCCAGAGTGTCCACTAAGTAGCAAGTGACAAATGTTGAAGGCGTCTTCCAAGCCACTGATACCATCATATCTTCACCTTGCCACTCCCTGGATGTCATGTGCCCTGGCTTTGCCCCCTCCCTCCCACTCCCCAATGGCATGTCGGGATCAACCTTACCATAATTCTCAAATCTGCAGTGGTTTGGCTGTAAAGTACCTGTTAAGCCATGGAGGTACATCTAGCTCAGGCTGCAATGATTAGAAACAGAGTTTTGTGCATTAGGTGTGGTAAGGAGGACAAATGCATTGGTGTTCAAGGCGGTCTAGCCAAGTCACGCAGGACCCCGTTGTACACCACTGGGGAGGCAACCAGGTGTTTGGGCGCCACGTGTTGGCCATGCCCCTAAGAACATCTATCTATACGATGTTATTTCTTCTGGTGTTGAAACCCTCTGGGATTCGGAGGTGAATCGCTGCAATTGCCAAACCATAGATCTTTAACATGAAGACCAGCTTTTCTTCCTGGAAGAGGCTGTTAAGAAAATTGCACACAAAGAATATCCCTTCGATTGGAGGCGAGACATGACAACTTCCACGCAGTTAAGTGGAGACTCACTATGTGCGGGTCGAGGACAGAGCCTCCTCTCTGAGAGACTGTATCTGGTTTCACAGGAAGCACCACTGGGCGATCCACTAGCAACGCTACTCGGTCCGGGACCACGGTTGTCTCGACCACAAAAGGTCAGGCTGTCCCCAAAACACAACAGAACATCCACCACAAGGACTTGAGGGTGGAATGTCCTCATGCAAAACATTGAGAGTTTGGCATTCTCCAGGGTTGAGAACACCAAAGTAACACTTATATGAGGACAACCCAGGAGGGGGAAAACCTGACTGCAAACCTTGCCCAACAGGATCCGTCTTACGGACTCAGCTCGCCCCCCCCGAGGCCCGAGAAACTGTCCGCTATGTGGTTGTATTTCCCTGTGATGTGAAGTGCGGTGGTGGGAGATCCTGTGTCGCTCGACAGAGTGAAGGGGAGTGTGTTCCCTCTTGTCGCTTGATGTAAGTCCCGGCCGTTGTGTTGTCTGAGAAAACAGTACTGGTGGAACCCCTGAGGTCATTTGCAAAAGTTTTGAGGCTCCTGTCCACTGCCTCCAACTCTAGGACATAGATGTGCAGCGAAGATTCCACCTGAGACCACTTCCAAGGGGCTGTCTGGTCTCACCCTAGCCAGAGAGAGATGCATCGGTAGTTATCGACACAGATGGATGTAAGACGGTGAAGGGAACGCCCATGGTCCAAGAGTGGTTGGTGAGCCACCAGTTGGAGTGATCCCAAACGTCTGCTGACATGGGAACAGGGATATATATATTAAAGGTTGGGTGTATGGCCGGTTTCTAGAACTTGATTAGATAGATTCTGATGGGCTGCATCCACAGTCTGCAGTGATCGGCCACATCGACGATGCTGGCCAGAGACTGAGAGCTCATAGCCAATCCCCTGCTACAAGACCCAAGGACTCTAGGTTGTCACAACGCTCTCTCGAGATCATGGGGCACTTGTACTTCGGGCAGGGCTTCCCTGGCCACCAGAGACAAAAGTCGGTGGATACCCTTTCCTGGAGTCAACCAGGGATATGGTGGTGGAAGACTGATTCTCGCAGGCTGCTTGAAGATTGGGATAAAGATCAAGCTGAGATTGCAACTTATTTCTGCATCCCTGCGGCCATGACTGAATGTCCTGCCAATGGTCTGGCGTGAAGTCAATGTAAACAAAGCAGATCTTTCCTCGTGCACAGACGACATTTAGGGCACAACTCCTTGGAGTCCCATGGGCATCCTGGCCGGAAGAGTGAACACCTCTTACACTTCATAAGTTGATGTTGATTGGCAGCCATATCTGAACTTACCGTTAAGGAAGCTACCAACTATCAGACTGAGCAATAATCACTGAGATTACACAATAACAAAGCACAACCACGTAGTAAAGGCTTGCACAATAACAGAGTAAAATTGCATAATAATACCAGGATACGAATATGATAGGATACTTAACATGAGGGTACAAAATAACAAGAATTTTGTGTGAAATTTAACACTTAAGGTACCCATAACTAATGCACACTAGTAAGACACTAGTGGGGGAAGCCAAGAGCCTTGTAAAACACAACAAAAATGAGAACTAGGCTAATACACATGTATGAAACACATGTAGACAACATAGACAATAAAGAATCAAGCCACATGGACTAACAGTTCCTCCAAAAGCACTTTTGGTGGTAGTTTGGGAAAGATAGGCTATTCCAGTCTGGGTTAGGGCAAAGGTACAGGTGTCAAAGGTTATCAGTTACTTCTGGCATGGTAGTGGAGTCTGCAATACTTGTGTGGAGACAGGTAAGCACACATGTTGATATACACACAGAGTGAGGACTACATTGAACTTTGCTTTGTTGTTGCTTCCTGAACCATAAACTCAATATTAGGCTTCCATTGCTGTTGTTCTGAGCTAGGGCTTGTGAAATCTATTTCTCTCCAAGGACCTGCAATACAATACAAAAGCACACACACACACATACATGCCATCACCATTGCACACATTCCATGCCTACCTTTGCAAGGAATCAATGAACATGCATCTTGCCGGGACTAATTCTAGGTGTAAATTAAACATGTTTTCTGCCAGGAGTTTCAATTAAACACATACTGTGTCCTACAAGGAAATTTCATGAACATCCCAAATGGCTCACCATCCGAGGAACATTGTGTCTAAGTTTCAAACAATCCATGAAAACACATGGGAGGGCAAGTCTTTTGAACAATTGGGTCTACTTAAGCACAACAAAAGCTGTTCCCTATTAAAAAATAATGGTAAAAAGGGTCCAAAAATTTGTTACCGGGTACATGATGTTTGAACCTGTCCGGTACTTGAGAATTCCAAAACTGTTGTTATTCAAAACATAGTAAGCACACTGGTCTGAATGTAGCCTAAGTAAAGCTTCACTACTTCTTTCTGTTTTAACTTTGTGCCTTACTACAGTACATAAATTTCCACATATTTACCTTAACAACACTTCAATTTATTTTGGCTTTTTTGCAAAGATAATGTTTTCACTTAAATTGATAATATGACAAGCTGAAAACAAGACACTGTATAAATCACGAAACATCATGATTTGTACATAAAATTCACATAAATATGCACAGTATGCCACCGCTACGCCAGTTCACACAGCTACTTTTACTGAGGAAATCCCATAATTGACTTTACGCAGTCTCCATTTAGAAGTCTAGACAATGGAATACCATGAGTGAACGCCTGAACCATGTCGATGCATGGGGCATGTGAATAGCCAATTATAAATGCTTATCACCTCAACAAGTTACTACGTAACAATCACTGGCGGTGTTTTGGAATGTAGAGCAGACCTGTACCCAGGTGGGGGATGACAGCGGCAGTTGATACCCATGGACACTAGTGAGAACTGTACTGTTGCATATTCATTATGTAGGCGGTTATAGTAAGAAACGTTAATTTTCAAATATGATTTCTGTTTTTTCAGTGTTTTTATGCCAATCCTGTTGCTTTTCAAAGTATTTACTGTCATTTTCCTTCATTGAAAGACGTAGTTCATGTACATACATGAAAGACAAGTTCATATCCATTCATGTGCAAATTTGCATGTACATTTAAAAAAAAAGAAAAAAATAAGATAAAAAATAACCTTATCTTTTTGGTTTTTCAGTGCACATGCAATCACTTTAAGATCAGGGCACTTGGAGGGTCCAACCTTGCGCTAGTCTGATATACAATTGCTAAAGTACAGAACATTTCCAATTCACCAATTCATCTGGTGGCACAAACTGTGTCAGCTGTGTATGAGGCAGATGCTTGTGATGTTCAACTAATGTATTGGTCACTGCACACAGCACATCTCCGATATTACGTGACTTGAGAAAAAGCATTTGTGATATCACATTTCAGTTAATTTTGTGTTGACATGGCAACATAAGAGTGAGACAGAAAATATAGTTATGACTTTTTGTTAACTTGTATTTGCTCTGCCTCTAAATGGTGTCTTCTTGTTTGAAAAACTATTTGAAGTATCACAACAATTTGGACATCAGTACAATGGTCTTCCTTTAAAGGCCCATGTAAGATTTAAAATTTTATCATTATGGATTTTTTTCCACACTCGCCATCACAGCCTGCTGCTGCAGGACATGGTAAAAACGGATCAACAAAAATGTATCAACAAGTCAAAGTGATTATTAAAAAAATATAAGGTGTTAGTGTAATGCTGACAATCATCTCAATTTGACAAAATATTTTATCGGAAAACATACATTGATCTTCCACCCATGTTCTGGTGTTGAGCTGATAATGGAGATACAGGAACTTGACTATAACAGATAAGTTAAATTTGATACAATGATACCGATACCAATAGGAAAGAAAAACAATATTCAGCGTGTTGTTGTGCGTGCTGTCACCTTACATTAGGCTAAGCCTACGACACACCTACTGACGTAGCGATGCTACATCACAACCCTAAGCAATGTGATTCTTGTACAAATTCAAACTGTGAAGAAAAAATAGTTTATTCCACTAGAATTTCTGAGCAAGACAATCTCATTTGTACTTTCCTTAAAGAGCATGAACTTCGTATCATACAAAACAGTCGGCTGTTTATTTCCTCTAATGATGAAACACAGTCGCAATCACTGTGGTGGTTAGGCAACTTGCTATTCATCTCACTGTATTAGGATACATGATTATTGTGAATGTCAGAAGGAGTTAGTAAATTTTTTTTCTTTACGATTTTCACAAAGCCAGAAGTCAAATGACTTCGCAATTCCTTGCCAATATTCACAGAAACAAAGATCAAAACATACCAACTTTGAAGTTCAAACACCTTACTCTATATACGATACATTACAAACTATGACCTCCACTTATTTCATATGACCTTTGACCCCCACAAACAAGCCCTGGATGGGCACTATACTGTAGTTCCTTGGGTGCAGATTATTTTAACTGTAGTAATTTAATCTCAACCAAGGATAGTCCATGATTCATCACATCCAAAAAAAGTTTGAGCTCCATTTGATTGCAAAGAATGCTGATCAGCCAAAGACACTCAACTACTATGTACCAATCTGAACAAGAGCCCAAGAGTGCTATGGTTCCTTCAGATTATTGTACTTAACTGCACTCATTTAGTTTTAACCACCGTCAACTCACAATTTATCACATCCCAAAAATTTTGGGCCCATTTTCCCTATAACAATGCTGATCAGCCAAAGGTACTGGAGTACTTATCTGAAAAACCCTCACCACCATAACATAATATCTGTTGAATTATCTCTTTACCCAATGCAAAAATTTATGGCCCATATGGCCTAAGTTGAAGTTGGGACCCACAAATGCTGAGCATTGCAAAGGGTTACTTCCACTAAAGTACTACAATGCTAATCTGAGCATTCTCCTACACTGTAAAGCAGAATGCAAAAAGACAAATTGCATTAATTCATTATGGTCTACATGGGACCAATTACTCTAAAAAACCAGAAGGAACCACTAGCGTAGTAGTAATGTGACACAATTTCAACTTCATGCCATACAATCTGTAGGAGAAGAGACATTTTGCATGATTTCTTAAAATAGCCCATATGGCCCATTGGACCCAAACATCTTGAACACCCCGAAGGCACCACTGCATCCATATACCAAATATAAACTTTGGCCAAACTTTATCATTTGAGACATCGTGGTGAGAAGGTTTGCACAGTTTTGTCCTCAGTAGCCCCAGATGACCTTTAACCTCCACCAAAAACACAAGGACACACCCATATATCAAGTTTAACTTTTTTTCATCCGACCTTCCCTGTACTAGAGTGTACCAAAGTAAGTTTCACAGAAACACAGAGTTTTGCCCCTGTGTCGCCAGTTGACATTTGACCGCCACGACATTTGACCGCCACCAAAAACAACAAGGCACGCTGTCTGAATATGACGAACATACATAACAAGTTTGACTTTCATCCACCTTTCCCCCTATTGAGTTAGAGCGTACTGAGTCAAGCGTCACAGACACACACAGGTATTATTTGATCCCTGTTGACTTTAAAATACAAAGACCTCCACCAAAAACAAAAGCGTCCTTCTGTTTAATGTAGAACACCTACATACCACAGGGCGTCATGGCCTTACCTACATAAACATACATACACACACTTATCATTGCAAAATCAATCTTTATACTCAGAATGGTGTTCAAGAAACCCCTAAAGTTGATAAATTCAGTAGAGTTCCTCTAATCTTTTTTTCTTTGATTTTTCGACCAAATAAACATTGGTCCTATACCAGATCAAGAGAGCTACAATAATAGCACAAATATACCGACAAAAGTATAAAGGATTTGGCCATGTCGTGAAGTAACAGTTTGTAGTGGTACGGCATTAACAATCTGATGTATACACAAATGTGCTGTTGGATCTTATTACCAACTAACCTTGGGAAGGCCAATAAACTCCATTGAATTGAACCAGTGCATGATGTTGTCTGTGTGACGAAAGACCAGTCCTCGAGTCTGCGAACGAAAGATAAGACATGTAGATCTCAATCTATGATAAAATAACTTAAATATAAAGCAGCCCATCTTGAACTTTACTATCCTATAACAATATATGTTGCCAGTATCACATGTACCTTGGACTGGCAACATACAAAGGCTCATATACATGGGGATGAGAATGTAATTGCAAGTTGGTGCTTTTGTTCACTGAAAATGAGGCAAAATACACAGCAAGACAAGACAGTACATTCCAGGGTTCCTCCTTCCAAAAAAAACAATATTGGCTGCACCATCATCATTCTCCATTGGCAGAGGGCAATAAAAGTACATCAGTTTATATTTTCTTTTGCCTGCTCTTTTATTTCTTCTCATTCTTTGTCTTACCTGACCCAAGGCCTTTTCCTAATTGTTCTACCACTGTTCAGAACTCAGCTAAATTAATTTAGTTATTGTTTGATGAGATTATTGTTCTATGTATGTTGGTAATATCAGTGAAGTTTCATGTTTGCCCTGCTTTCTTGAAGTCAGCTGGGACAAAAACTTGTGTGTCTACTCCTTTAATCTTGAACATCATATACTACTACGCTTTCCTTAATTCTAGACTGTATTATCACTATAACTTGTGTGACGAAGGCAAAGGGGGTGGGGGGGAGTAGAAAGTCCCACTGATAATCATCCTGCACTAAAAAGTTCACAAGATTCATGTACTTTGTAGTTCTGTTGTAAAGAAAGGATGGGTAAATCTGGAAAAGCTTCCTTGACTGACAATATGCTTAGTTCCCCTACTTGTAAATATTGATGTGGCAGAACATGGGTGAGTCAAGGGAAGTGACCCCCAATTTGCAAGGTCTGTTCTTTCATCCTCCAACATACTTAACAAAATTCACTAGCGTGGGTATTCATGAGTAACTATACTTACCTCTGGCTTCACCAATGTATTAAGTTTGACATAGCTCAAAGTGCACTGTGGCCTCTAAGTTGGTTGCATTCATAGGACTGAGACTCAGCTTACATTCCTGGCTAGTTTCGAAGGTGTGAGGGGTAAAAAGCTTGGCTACCCGACGAAACCAACCCCACCCTCTCTCCCAGCCTAGCCTCCCTCCCCTTGGACTTGGCTTCAGACTTACCCTTTAAGTGCCTTAGCCACAGATCCAGCAAATGCCCACAACTACAAAGTGTTTTGAGACCACATCCAGGAGAACTCCTAAGCCTTCCTCACTGGCCCTGTAGCAACCAGTGTATCCTTGAACACTAGGCCAGGGTGAATGACATGCACCGTTTGCATGGATTAGACAATGTGCATGCTCGAATGGCTCAGGGGCACAAAGAGTGCACTCTGGCCTGGGAAGGGCTGGGAGGTCGACACTTTTAGAAAAACCTAGCACCCAAAAACAGCATAACTACAAGCACTATGTAAAATGAAGAGCTAGGAAAGGAACATGTAACTGAAACAAACTACAGTACTTACTACTTACCAATACTACAGAAAATAACACAAACGAGGAGGCTAACCTAGATACATAAATGATAGTACAAACAAGAAAGCCAAAGGCTTTGTGATTCCTTGTGACATGGTTATATTAAAACAAACATGAATTATCCAGATGACAAGTATGAGATCAACAGCAGTTCTTGTTCTTGAAACACCATATTAATAAGCCTTTAAACCAAAATGACCTTTATTTTGGTGACCTCAAATGATATTTGACATCAAGCAAAAGCAATAGGGATCACCTACCAAGCATGGCCAACCCACACATCAAGTACTGTATGACATCAGTCAACATTACCCTAATGGAGTTACTGTGTTAGCAAGGTTTGACCTAAGGTGACCTCAAATGACCTGACCTCCACCAAAAACAAAAGGATTTTTTCTCCTTAGCATATACTATCAACACATCAAGTATGACATCAGTCAAGGTTAGATTCCTGGAGATATTACACTTATACATTTTTAGTTTGACCTTTGGAGACCTCAAGTGACCCTTGAGTTCGACCAAAAACACTAGAGATCTTCTAATCATTATTACCAACCCACACATCGAGTATTACATAAGTCATGGTTACCTTTCTGGAGATACTGTGTTTACAAGGTTTTCACAGTTTGATTTCTGGTGACCTCAAATGACCTTCGACTTGAACCAAATTCAAAAGGAGTCTTTTAATCTCTATATACAATCCACACATTAAGTGTGACATCAGTCACAGTTACCCTTCTGGAGATGCTGTGTTAAAAGTTTTTCTACAGGCTGACCTCTGGTGACAGGTCTCAAATGACCTTTGATCTCAACCAAAAACAATAGGGATCACCTACTCAATATGACCAATCTACACACCAAGTAAAACATCAGTCACAGTTACCCTTCTTGAGATATCGTGTTTACAAGGTTTTCACATTTTGACCTCTGGTAACCTGAAATGACCCTTCACCTCTACCAAAAAACAATAGGGATCATCTACTTGATATGACCAACCTACACACCAACTATGACATCAGTCACAGTTACTGTTTTTGAGATATCATGTTTATAAGGTTTTCACATTTTGACCTCTGGTGACCTCAAATGACCTTTGACCTCTAGCAAAAACAATAGGGATCATTTTCTTACTATACTAACCCACACACCAATTATGAGATCAGTCATGGTTATCCTTCTTGAGATATCATGTTTACAACAAGCGTCACACGCACACACACACCAGCATACACACGATATCAGGACTGCATAGATTCCTTTTGCCTGCGACAAGGAATCGAAAACAAAGGTTTATTTATTGCACCAACAATAACTGTCAATGGCTTTAATGACTATCCAACATTTTCCTTGGTACACTACTTTTCCTTCATGCATGTATTATCCCTCTCCTTTTTATTACAAGCGAATAGCGAAGTATAGCAGTCGTNNCTGCATAGATTCCTTTTGCCTGCACCAAGCAATCAATAAACTACAGAAATTACTAAAGAATCAGTAAAAACTACACATCACCATACAATCAGTGTAACTACAACATGAGAAAGCAATAGGTAAGATATCACCAGAGAATAGCTACACATGCTACTATGTAGAAGCAATATGGGCTACAAATATCTCCATAGAATCAATATATATCAATAGATACCACCACAGAATGAGAAAGCTTATCGGTAAGATATCACCAGAGAAGAGCTACAGATACCACAAGAGAATCAATATACCTGATAGCAGATATCGCCAATAATAAAAAGCTATAGGTATCACCAGATAATCAATAAGCTGCAGGTATCACTAAAGAATCAATAAGAGCTACACATATCACCATACAATCAATATTGCCACATC
>VJOZ01029438.1:2890-15687 GCA_009801055.1 Stichopus horrens
TGTCCTTCTACCAGTGATGAGATTTTGATTAGGTTTGTTTCTGGAGCCATAAAGTGGAGAAGGTTGCTAAGTATTTGTTATAGGCAATACTTTTAAAGAAATTTGGTGTGGTAGATGATTCATTTGTTCTCAATTGCTATTATTTTGTATAGTTTATACAGTCACATGTATCCATGTGTTCATTAGAGTGTTTGCATTCTGACTTTCTACAAGCTGGTTTTCAGACTGGAAAAAGGATCGAGTGCTAGTTTTCAACTACTGTGTTGCTGTTAGTCATTGGGTTGTATACCTGTTTCTTGTACACAGCTAAGTATGATGTTAAAATGTTTTATTTTTAGGATTCAGTCAAGCTTAAGGAAATGAGAGAGCAATTTAGTGGAAGTTTAAATCATTGAAGCATATAAAGAGTTAGAACTGGTGACATACCAATTTTGTGTTGTTTTATTGATTGTTATAGTTTTATCCATTGTGTAATTCAAGCAGGGTCAGATAAGACAGCAGTTATATGAAAACTTTTTCAAGTGCAAAAGGGGTTCTTGTTCTTGGTGCTGTTGTAAGAACTTTATTTCTCAAATAAAAAAAGGATGTTATTAATTATAATCCACTAGACTTAAGTTTTGATATTGAACATTGGTGAAGAATGCAAGGTACATGTTTAAGTTTTTAACATTGATAAATTATACAAGATATATATTTAGGTATTGGAGACAGGTCTTTTCCACTAATCACTTGGTTTCTTATATTGATGACCACATAATATTGAGGTATATGTTCAGGTGTTTTGCCCAAAGCTTGTTACACATTTCTCATGATGAAACAATGTGGCTATTGTTTTAGAACCATAGAATTGGTCAGTAGCAATTTCTTGGTCGTCTCCCTATGCCACTGCTGTAAGCACACAGCATTGGGACCCTCCGGTACCTAATCCAAGTTGATTGGTAACTCATCTTCGATTGAAGTAATATGCCGTGCCACCTCATTTCGTGGTGATCCGCAAGCGTCATGACAAAACGAAAGCTGTACACAGCATGAAATGCGGCCAAGTGTAACAGCTATCGGCATTATAGCACCAATCTCGAGCAGTGTCCTCAGGAACTCCGTGGATAATCCTTGACGTGCCAAACGCACTGGTATAGTGACCGGACCAGAGGTGAGCATGGGGTGTGCTTTATCTTTGACATCTGTGCTATGTTATGATGAAGTTACCTCAGTGCTCATGCTCATAACATGATTTGGGGTTTTAAGTTGTGATCGTAGCTGGATCATGTGTTGGTGCACGATAAACGACGAGGGTTTGTTTACATATGCATTCTAGCAGTTTGTAATTTATACACCATCAGGGAGAAGTGTGCAGCAATGATTGGTGTGTTACTGTCATTCTGTAGCTACACACTGAGGATGCTGCCACTGCTATCATGTTGCTGGCTCAACTTTACCTGAAAATTGCTATTTCAAGCATTTGACTGATTGAGTCAGATTTATTCTGCTGAAGGAGGCAATTGAAGCTATTAAACTAATCTTTAATAAATCCACATTAGTATCATTACCAAGCAAAAGAATAAGTGGAAACAATTTTTCTTTTGATTTGTTACATTTCTGCTACTGTCTTGAAATCCTCTGCAAAGAATAAAGTAAAGATATAACTAAAAATTTAAAATATTTTTAATTTTACAAATTTTATAGCTCATGATACCTAACATCTCTATTTTGACTGTCAAGTCATACATTTGTTTCTGCTGTAAGACTTGTCCCTCACTTACACATATCGTTTGCATCAAAGTCAAACCACATTTATGAGCTTTGGGTTCAATGAGCTCTCCAGTGAGTCCTGTGTCCAACGAATAATGAACTCTACAACCTAGTTTACACCAAATGTTGTCTCCTCAATACTTCCAGTTCTGTTGTTGTTTTTAGGACACTGTAATTGACCATTTCTCTGTTTTCTCCCTCATATTTAATCCCCAGTGATTTCAGTGCAGGTCTTTTTTCTCATGTATTTGGTCTTATTATTCTGTTTTACTTTAAAATAGTCCCTATTGTTTGGTAGCCACATGATGTCAGTAGTGTCCCCTGTACCAAAGTCTTGTTGCTTGCATACGGACAAAAAAAAAGAACGCAACACTTTGAGGCGAGGGTGATACTTGGTGACCAGTTCAAAATTTCTGATAAATTCTTTGCAAATATTCCCACATATTTTTTTTTCTTTTCTCTTTTCTACCAGCTGTCATGCCTGAAGCTAATAAGTTTCTGACTTTTCACTTTGTCAGGATCTAGATTCTACAATTGTGAATTAACCATCAATGACAAGGTTGGAAAAAGAGTCTTGCAAACAACTATGATATGAATAAATTGTCAATAATCTTAATAAATAATGTACATCTCAACCAGGCTTACGTACTGACCTGCGACTGCAGCTTTCTATGCAATTCTGAAAAGGAGGCTGCATCACTTTCACGACCTTCCCTTGCCACTGTCAAAAGAAAAGCATCCATGGTACTTAATGAAGACAATTCCTCCATTGAACCCAAAACAATTCAAAATACAAATGCAATTTTGAAATGGCAGTTGCAACAAGCAGTCTGTTGAACTTCTGCAATGAAAACTGGGCCCTCCAATTCTCCTTAACTTCATTAAAATTTCTACCCATTGACCATTTTCTCCAGGGCAATCAATGTTACCTCGTATCTATGAAGCAAATATGAATCAACGCTTTCATTTCACTCGATTTCTTTGACACTAATATTCACTTTCAAGACTTAATTCCATTTTATATTATATTTTTTGTGCATTTTAAAGCCGATTTTTTACTCTTTTTTTTCATCTACCCTACACTCATTTTTTTTTCATTTTTAAGTGTTTCCATTACAAGTACATTTAGTGTTCTTTATGTAATATTGTTTCTCTACTTGTCACTCCAGGGTTGTTTGTTTACCAATACCTTGAAGTTATGTAAAGAATCTACTACCCTGAGAATGATATGGAAAAAATTATCCTTTGCTGTCCTTTCTCATTTTTTTTTTTTCAATTTTGACAAATTTGTTAAATCTTTATGTTTGATTACACACACGGACAAAGGGTACGTGGACTGGGCAAAGAGTATACTCACATTTTCTCTTTATCTTTTCAGCGACGTGAAATTCGTCCCTTTCCACGGATGGAGCAAAGTTGCTGCAGTGGAAAGCAATTGGTTTGCAAAAAAGGAAATGAGAAAAATTCTGTTTATCAACTTGTTGGATTTGGAAGGAAAAATTGAACATGTCAGAAAGCACAGCACAAAATAAGACTTTTCAAATTTTCCTTTATGGGAAAATAAGCTGAATGGAATCTTCCCATGAATTTGCTTCGCCAGATAGTGAAAGTAGTTGCAGTGCAATCAAATGCTACTCTAAGAACATTAACAAAACCAGAAAAATCTCAGGTTTGTTTTTGCAATTGGAAAGTGCTCACTTTCTTGAATTTGTTCATATGCATACACTGAGCACAAAAATGTACAAGGGCTTATGTTACACTTTTTTACTGAAGCAATCACAAAGCCAACACTAGCATGATTCCTTGACATTGAAGCAACAATAAGGTTGTATTTTTTGATCAATGTTACAACGAATCAGTCATACGGTCAAAGGTGACTAAAAACTGTTGCATGTGATGCTCTATAACTGACAGCCGAAAAAAAGTTTTGAGGCAGTTTTAAACTACTGAGAGGAAATAATTCTGGCAGTTCCTATGGAGATGTGCAAATTCGTACAATTTTCAAAATTGTGTTCAAGTCATGGAAATGTCTGCAGTGGTGGTTAATATTTTCAGTGGCTGTCTTTTCACAGTTTGGGCAATTTCATTAAGGAGTGGAGCTATTACTGGTCAGTTTTCCATTGAGGGTAAGAGAATATTTTAATGATACAAGGAAAAGGACAAAAATACAACCTGAGAAAGTAATGGGAATAGCATGCAAATTGGGGATCAAGGAATTAACTTTGCCTTAAATAGTACCTCACCTGCTAATGATTCTCAAAGCAAACTGGAAATGCTGTGTGACATCGCTACCTAAACAGTGAAAAAAAAGACACTGAATACATAGTAATCATTTATATGACGAAAATGGTTGTTGGAAGCTAATACAAAGACCTCTTGCATCACATTCACAGATTATCTTTTTAATTTAAAACAAATACCTATAAGCAAACTCAAAGTATTAAAACAAGATAACAAAGCAAAAATACTGACTTTTCTTCAAAATAATCCATGTTGAGGCAGGTTTATGTGATATTAAAAGATGCTCCTTTTGACTGAACAACTGCACTCTTCAACAAGGAAGCAAAATATCATTCACACAAGGCTTTAAAAACAACAAGCAAAGAGAAATTGTTTGACCTTGAGCTGTAATTAAGTTATTTAATCCTTGGTAAGTACAAAGAACTGTGGACTGAACAATTTACAACATTTGCCATTACTATTCTACGGGAAATTTGATTTCACTGTCAGAAAAAAACAAACCAAAGCATATCTTACTGTCATCTTTCCCTAGGACTGCTTTCACTAAGTCATGCAAGAGTGCTGCAGGGCTGTTTTCCACCCTGGAGCCGTTTGAAGCCATCTATGTACAACAAACAGAGAGGATGAAGAAATGAGTCGCGAGAAATGTCGGTGTCAGGATGTGACAATAAATCGGCACAAATGTGTACAGATCACATGCAACTCATAAAGAAGTTACTGCAATCCCGATGCATCCTTGTCCTTAGAGGACCGTGTACCGCACCAATGGTGCCAGACCTACTGTACTGCGTACCATGATCCTTGCCAGTCATTAGCCAATTAGACCGTCATTAATCACAGCTTCAAAGATTCATCCACTGTTTGATGAACATAATTTCCATCAGGGTCTTCATCATCACATCCACAGTACGCCTCTTGACCAGCCTTTAATTGATATAGAGGGGAGCAAGTATGTATCAAAGATTTGGAGGTGAAATATGACCTTGATACTGAGTAACTTTACCAGATATCTGAATGCCCATGCCATCACACAAAAAAGGTTATGCCTTGCAAAAAATTGTAACAAGGTTAGCATGGAAAGGGATACAGAATGTCACACTGTGCAGATGCACATTTTCCGACTTTGGAGAAAAATATTTGTCAATTACGTATTAGTGGAATCTTGCCCTCAAAGGATTTCCTGCAATCAATTTCAAGAAATTCTGAGAATTTCTCATGGGAACGAGTGGAGACTTTGGCCATCTGGGAATTCGTTTAAATGACAATAGGACCAAAGACAATGTATCTATGAACTTTGCAGATTTCTAAGTACATTCAAATAATCCCATAAATTTCCTAAATTCTTTGCTGATTACTATTGAAATCAATGGGGTCCCTATTAGAGATCCATTGACATGGAATGATATTGATATTTTTCTCCTGGAATTAGATCTCAAATTGTGGAAGCACTACGATACGGCTGTGGCTTGCTGACAAGTTTAAAGGCAGTAGCTCATAACGACATCACCCCAAGCTATATTTTTGGCTCCCGGATAGCAGACTTCTGGGCTGGTTCTGCTCTTCGACTGAGAGCAAATTTCGAAAGATGCAGAGTAGCTCATATTGCGCAGTATAAGCAGGGATCCATTAATTTTTTACACATGTGGAGGAATTTCAGACAGACCATGTGAGGGATTAGATGTCAGTGGCTTGGAAAATTGGAACTGTCTGGGTTGATGAGTACAGTATTTGTCTTGTATTTGTTAAGTTCCCAAAACACACTGTGAGCTGTGTGAATTCACATTTTGCTGCAATATTCTGATAAAAGACAGTTTTACATTGTTTTACAACAGAAGTTAAAATTAGTTCAGGATCAATGCATTTCTGATAAATGTTCCTTGCACATCTTATTGGTAGGGATTTTTGTTTGAGGACAAAGGCCATGTGTGAGACATTTTGTTATTCCCCTTACTTGTTATTTCTATGCCTAGATTTAATTACACACCAAATACACAGTAGCAGGTGGTTTTGTCCCCTTTGAAGTTCACTCTAAAGTGACAATTGTTTTGCCACAAAGTATTCACCAGTTCCCCCTCTTGAATTGACTGACGCCAAGTGCTGTTGTGATATAGTTTTCAGCTGAGCAAAAATTTGGCAAGTTGTGAAAAAAAGGAATATGAAAAAAAATACTTTCCCCTTTAAGAAAGTGCTCACTTCAGGACAATGTGAAAGCCATACTGGCACTGTCTTCCATGAATGTGCTGAGCAATATATGGCTATTGCAAAATTTGTAAAATATGGTAAAAAGGGAGGAGGCATATGAACGAAAAATAAAATGAAAAGCATAGATCCATGGGAGATGACTTAACAAACACAACCTGGCTTAATAAAAAAGTATGTCACTAAATGAGCCTAAAGTTGCTAGTAGAATACAAAAGTTCTGTTTTACCTGGTAAAGTGTACGTTAAAATTCAATCATGCAAAATCTAATTTGATAACAAATTAACATATTGAAACAGAGTCACTTCTATTCCTTGATACTATTCTCTCATGACCAACCACTTTCTTGAAAGGGGCGAATGTAGGGCTGACTGATCTGCGCCAAGACTTGGAAGCAAACTCTCTGGTTAACTGCTAGTGCTAGGAGCAAACTGATTTTCTGGGGTTAACTGGTTGGGGCAAACCTAGCTGCAAGGGAGCAAAGGACAGTAAACCAAGGCCTAACTCACGTAGGTAGTCCATTAATTATAAATAGAAATTATAGTGTATACAGAGCTATTGAAAGGAAAACAGTTCTTGCAAGTAGGAATAAGCACACGTCAACATTTCTTAGGCCCAAATCCAACGGCCTTAAAATAATTACTAGTTAAGGCTAAGCTGAACTGCATATTACTAAGTTAGACCTAGCCTAGCCATACTAGTATTACTAGCTGCTAAGTACTGTGAATGTTATGGTAAAGTTAAGCAATACTCAGATAGGCCTATAGCCTAGTAACTAGTAATATTAGGTACAGAAGTCAGTACTGACAGTACAGTAACGTTTAGACCTAACAAGGTTTACTGTTTTTGTTAGTACGAGTAAGTAGCACACTATTAACTTAGCCTAGGCCTAAACGTTACTTGAATTACTGTACAGTGTACTGTGTGTACTATACCTTGTTACTCGTTAGCCTCTGCAGCCTATCTGAAGACATACAACTTTGGATTCCGTACATGATTACCCTGTACTTACAAGTAGTTGTGCTCCTGCTGACAAATATGGAACATCTGCAGTTGGTAGAAACCGTCCTTATTACAAATTTGGGTGAGCTATTTGCTACCTTAACCTACTGTAGAAGTCGATCTCTCCTGTGTACAAAACTGTTAACAGTTATTCGCGCCATGTCAATTGAACTTGCATGTAAGTACAACTTGCGTATTGTTACTTTTAAAAGCTATTATGAACCCTTTCCGCGAAATGATTGCCACCTCACTACAGTCTGACCGTACACTGTACAGTACATAACAACAATAACAAACTGTATGCACAACTGAGTTTGCACTCCTCTCAAGCGCTTTCAAAGTCGATGACATTTACGGTAGGCTGAACCTAAAGGAACCAGATGCTGTGTAATTGCAATACGGTCAGTTCCATACGTTTTTGTTTTTCATTGTAACTTACTAGGCCTAAGGTGCTAATCACTGTTTCTCTAATTCCACTTTTTTTTTCAAGTCCATGCACTTGACTGCTTGATAAGCTTACTCAAGAAGGACTAGGCCAGTATCAGTGTAACTAACTGTACAGTGTAACATAAGTGTCAGTGCTCAGTGAGTGCAAAGTATAGCCAGTAGATCAAGCTGCTGTAGGCTAAAGATTTTTTATGTTACTAAGCCTACATATTACCTTACGTGCTTTTTGTCTTCCTAACTTTTTATGACTTCTGTTACTCATTAGTTTATCAGTTACACAACCCGTTGTAAAACTTCAGACAAAGTGAAGGTTATGTATATGCAAATAACCATAGCTTAGGCCTACCAATGCGTAACTTACAGTAGTCACTTACGCCTAGGCCCCTTACAAGTAACAAATATTTGATACATTATCATCTTTTGATCATCAAAGAATCACCTTCTGAAGATATTGCACATTGTGAAGCAGTATCATACAGCAATATAAGTTTTATTATGTCGTTCTTCCAAGTGTTGGGTCACCCTGTATAAGATCACCAAATATTTTGCCTGATTGACTCTTGGATTTGGCTAATTTTTGGCTCATTTATGTGACTTACGAGGAAATCCAAGATGTGAGCAGTGTTGTTCATGTAGTTTTTGAGTTATAATTATATCCAAAATTTAAAATTTGGGTGCCACACCCACTTCTGAGGTCTATTGGAGTTTTTGGTGTGCATAGCTTTGTAGTTACATATAGCCCTACTTCTGAAAAGTTTGACACTAACAATTCCATGCAAGAGATCCACTTTTGTGATTTTTTCAACATTTCCAGTCAGTCGAAATGATATAAGTTTTCAATAATAACAATACTTCTCTCTCATTTGACTTTCTTTGTGACTCCTATGTTAATTCAGGTACTAATACTTTTGACTGCAAAAGTCTTGGGTTGGCCATTTGATCAGCTTGAAAATGTAAAGTGATGAGTATGTCACTTTACACTTTACACACTACTGCTCATGATAAAACCCCCATTTAAATGAGTATATGCTTGGTTTTTTGCCTATTTTGTAACGATTGTTCAAATCCGTTGGTGCATCACTCTAGGGTGTATAATGCGTACCTCATGTAATCCAACTTCAAACTGGTCGACTTGAACAGACACACAGGTGCTAATCCTATCCAATAGAGACTATATTCAGTCTTATTATTGTACTTAATCTGATGTCTATTGACAATGACATGATGTTAGCTTTATTTGCATGTAAGAGTGTGGGGTGAGGAATAGCACAAATAGACGAAATGTGTTCAGAAATGTCATTTCTGGTGATCTGGGTTGTGCTCTTGGCCAAACATTTTCCGATGAGCTGCACCAACTGACCTTAAGAACTTTTGCTCCTGCTAATCTTAAGATTGTTTTAAGGTCAACTCTGAAGTGCTTAAGAAGCAAATGCAATTGATAGTTGAAAACATTCTTGATAAAATCAGTTCAAATTATGAGAATTTTTTCATGGATTGATGTTTTCCTTATTATGTAATTGAAAAATTGCAGACATGAGACACCTATTTCAAGGCTGGGTACTGTACATACAGCTTAGGACACCCGGGAATTGTCATTCCTGGCCATCTGGGCAGTTCATAAAAACTAAACTTTTCTTGTACAATCTGCAACAACCTGTGATCGTGCTCGTTAGATATATATTGTATTGCAGGTGACCTTAAAATTGGTGGCACTCTGTGACATTAAGATCATTCTAAAAGAATAAGATGTGGCCCTTAAATGACAGAAAACAACTTTGTAGGTGAAAACGTGCTACTGAAATACAGTAGTAGCATCATTACCACTTTTATACTGTAAATTGGTGTTTTTTTCATTGAGAAATTTCACACATGAGCCCCTTATTCAAGGCTGGATGTATGTAGATCTGCTAAGGACTCATGCAGAGTGTCGTTGCCAGCCATCTTTGGGATTTGTACAACCGATTGTGGCACTCTGCTTAGATAGTTTTGTCTGTGTAATGCCCTCCTGTGTGATTAAAAATCTTGGACATGCACCTGCTACAGTATATCCTTTTGTGGATGTAGGGCAGTATGTGAGCCTCCCCACATTGCTTGATGGCAAAAATGTTTCAAATTTATTCACTGTGATGCCAGCTGGGGACCAGTTGACAAATATCTTGTGTCACAACAACATACTTTCAAAAAAATGCTGGGAGGCCTGAACATGAAGGTTCAAAATGTTGTATGTAACAGTAATAGTGTGTGCACCTGCTTTTATGGGGTTTTTTTTCACAAAAAATATATCGATGTGCTTCATACTTGCATGCATATTCACTTATTTTCCTTTTCAGGTATTGCAATTCTTTGAACCTGGAGGAGGCTAAGATGGTGCCATGGGCTCTGTCAGTCAACATGCATGCACGATGTAAATAGAGAGCATTATAAGATGGAGTACCAACAATTAATATGCATGAGAATGTAAAGAACTTTAGAAGGTGGAAACTTGTGGCATCACTAACAGCCACTGTTTTAGTGCTGTGCTGTTTTTAAAGTGCATGATTTTTTTAGCCCATGTAACTCATTGCAAGCCACTTATTAAAGCAAAATCTAAAATAGAAGTGATTGTGCAATCTTTGGAAACTTTCCTACCTCATCATTGCTTCTCTGACTTGCCTTCGTTTCTCACTCGGAAGTGTCAGAACATCTCTAAAGAAGAGAAAAGCAAATTCGTTGTATGTCCATCAACGGATAAAATCTCGCACTGGAATGTCTTTCACAAAGTCAGCGTTCCTAACTGCCCTAACAATCGTGGCGATTGTCGCTCCGGCTTCAGGCGCAAATGAGAAGCAGAGTCCGGAGCAACTCCAAAAGGATTCCCTTCCGGTCAAACAGAATGGCGGAGAACAGTACTCTCGGAACCGGATGATGCACTGGTTGATGCATTCTTGCCACCATCTTGTGACCTTGATACATACCAAGTCGAAAGTCATCAACAAGTTGGAACAGTCGATCCAGAAAGTGAGGAACGACAAGGATTTGACGGAAGAGATGAAGGCGTTTCAAATCCACACGTTCGAGATCTTCAAGAAGGAGCTAAACGAGAGCGAGAACTCGATATTCACCTCAATCGGCAGTCTGAAGAGGGCGCTAACTGTAAGTCAGTCATCAAACGTATTTACTGGAAGTCTCCTTTTGCTGGATATTTTGTCTTGTGCGCTGTGTGTGATGTCTAGTCAATCAGAGTACAGTCATAGTCTTTCTAGAAAAGTTCTTCTCATAATTTACAGGTACATCGGATATCCGCGATGCCAAAAAAATGTTTAGGCCTGCCTGGAAGAAAATCGACTTGAAAAGTATTTTTAAAGAGAAAGGCACCTGTTCAAAAGTTGCCTCCGAAATTGAGATACGTTACCAAAATATCTGCATTTTGTGGAAAAATTGCACCATTTTTCATATGGACCCTTTTCCGATGCACAAAAAATTTCAAGGGGACACCAAAAAATTCAAGGGGTTAGACTTTTCCCTAGGATGGCAGTCAGTTTATTCCATTCCTCCATTTGTTTCATTTGCCCATCATGTTTTTATGTATGATATATTTTAGAGAGCTTTTGTGGTCGCACAAGTTACATTTGTATTTTTATGCAGTTGGCTGATTAAATTAAGTGTATCGAGTATCTAGCTAGTGGTGTGTACATCAACATAATTTTGACATGGGACAGAAAACCTGCTGTACATGTTACAAGGAAACTATTTGATTAGCTGTTCAAAATGTTCTATGTAACCTTTACAATATTGGAAGAATTTGTTGCAAATAAATGAGTAGTAGAGAGCATTTTTCCACCAACTGCACTCTGCTCAGGTTACTTAATTTACTGTAGGGCAAAACTTATTGCAGAAACTTCCAATGTTTTATAGAAATTGTGACACCTTGCTTATTTCCTGCAATCATAGCTCTTCGTTATCTGATCATTACCAACTTAAATATTTCTGGAGGCAGATAGTTTTTGTATTTACTCCTCGAACTTTGAAGCGTTGCAATAGATTTGTATTTTGAAATATTTCAGACCCAATTCTTAACCAGACATCTGTCCCAGATGAATTTGAAGCAAATATGTTGTTTTTGCAGCTAGGCTCAAATTGCTAATCACACTCAAATTGTCATACAGTACTTGTGGCAAGTGGAAAGGCTACTATTAATTTACTAAACATGGCCCTTTGAGAGGCAGATTTGTCAATTATTTTACCTGTCCATGTGTAAAAGTGAATTCTCAGCAAGTTTTAGTTACATCAGATGGAGGGAAGCATATTCCACATGAATAACATACCACAAGGCGATGTTTTTTTTTCCTGCTACACATACTGTATACTGTATTGATGTTTACGTTTTCCATGATTTACGTTTTGCATGTACGTAGTTGTCCAAGCATCGGAGACTTCAGACCTTTTGTAACTTTGTCCAACTGAATTGGCAGTAAAGCGAGCAGTTGATGCAAAGTGCATGCATCTGGTCAACAGATGCATATTATTCTTAACTGAATTTCCTTCAAGAATAACATATTAAGAAAGTGAAATCCAGTACTGTACCTCAAGGAGGATACTGTGCAGTAAGTAGCCCTGGGTAATGCTCTATTGATCTTTCATCTTTCATCCCTATTTCACAATACCTCATGTACAGTAGGTCTATAAATTTTCTTGTCTGAGGAGTTCAAAATTTGATAAGATGTCTGGGTCATAATGACAGAAACATTGGATTTTAGCAGTTCTTCAAGTTAGTTGTGATGTGTGCTGTTGGAACATCGGGTGCTGCATCTTTGTTTATTCTCTTTCAGGTTCTTCCCAACACCACATCCACAGACAAATAAAACTTCCCCCCCCCAAAAAAAATAGGAAAGATTTCATTTCTCTTTTTCTCACTGTCCGATTAAACTTTCAAAAGTCTTTTATACAGCCCCACTGTACTTGCTGCCCATCGCATCGTGGCTTAGGTGCAGGCGTGGTTCAAGGAGCTTATTCATGTTTTACCGTCTACGCAGAGCACCAATGTCAGTTGGCACATAGCATACCAAGTAATTTTTTTGCCAACAGAGCCTCCCAAATTGCAGGAAATGGCATGCATCCAGACATTCTTTTCTCTGAGATCTTGTGGTTTGGAAACTTACCATTCTGAAAAATATATTGTA
>VJOZ01029442.1:417-13562 GCA_009801055.1 Stichopus horrens
TCACAATTTGACCCCTATTAACCCCAAATGACCTTTGATCTTCACTTAAACCAATAAGGTTCTTGTACTCAATGTGGTACAGTTATGTATTAAGTCTAAAATCTTTAGATATCGTTCACAAAGTTGTCACAAGTTGGCCTCAAATGACTTTTCATCTCCATCCAAAAAACGATAGGGTTGTGGTACTCAGTGTGGTACACCGATGTAGTAAATATGAGATCTGTCCAAGCTACCGTTCTTGAGATATCGTGTTTACAAGGTAGGCATCACAAACACACACCGCCTTTGATGACAAAGGTTACGAATTCATCGAGACCAAAGGCATGAGAAATTTTAAAAGGTAAAGACAGTCGATTCCCGAGGGGAGTTCCATCCAGCATCGATCACTCTGCCAGTGAAAGTAGTCACTCAATGCAGAACCTCTCAGTAATATATATGACTATGGTAGTCTGTATTGTCTCTATGCTATAATTGTGACCCCAGGTAGGGTCAATCAGAAGGTCAGGTTAACTTCCTAACAACCATTACGAAGATCACGAACCTGTGATATGCACCAGCTTTTCTACATGGATAATTTTGCTTCCATATACGATTGTTGTGTAGTTACAAACTTTGGCAAAGATAAGAGACGCAACGCAGAGATGTTGTAAAGATCGTTGTTGTATTTACACGCATTTACACGGCGTATTGGTGAACATGCGCTTTCGAATGCCATATAAACTGATACGAATGATGAATAAAACAATGGAAAACAAAAACTAACAAGGAAACTAACATATGTAACAAAAATGCTTGTAAGATATATACAAATCCAAACTTGAAAGTCTTCTATACAACACTCAGACGTTCTGTGCAAAAACTTGCTCACTGAACGCATTTCTCGACATCTGAGAGTTTCCACAGCTATAGAACAAATGATTAATGCCATCAGAGAGTTTTATTCCCACAGATTTACCTTATGATGAGAATGCCAATGATAAAAACAATGATTAGTAAAAAGATATCAGCACTGATAAGGTCACGATTGGCCTGACAATGATGACATAGGAGTGAACATCTGGTGGTTGGGTCTATTGAGGCTTCGATATAGATGATACATAAAGATTTCCCTGGGTTCTATGGAAACTGCCTGCAGAAAAAAACAAAAATCGCCCATTCGCAGGAATATGAACATAGCCTCACGAAAGTATCAACATGTAGGATATAGGGAACTAATTTAGGGAACTAATTTAGTGACCAAGTACAGGCGGCTTGCATCACTTGGTCGAAAGTTCTAACCTCCGAGCAAAACAATCAAAATCTCACTTCACGATGTTTCTACGTACTTCGCATTGTTGAACCTGTAGTTATGACAGTGAAGGGTCTGCACCAAGCTGCATTCACCCTTCCGTGTACTTTTGCAAAGTAAGAGACTACTATGTCATAGGGGTAAATTACCTGGCAACAAAACTATCAACATGCCGGGAATAATTGGCGATAGATTACATGGGGTAAAAGCACCTGACAGTGAAGCTCATAACATCTCATGCGTTAAAAAATCCGATTACATGGCCCTACTTAAATATGAGTATTACACCAGAAAGGATGAAAACTACAAAGAAGAAACACAGTGAGTAAACGATGGATGGATACTGGCTGGAAAGAACTGATGAAAAAGAAGTGATGATTACAATTTTAAATAACTTGATTGACATAATGGTGTTTATCAGAGGTCGGTGCTGGGTCCAAAGTTGATTCCAACCGACGAAAAAAAAAATGGCTCAGCTGGATCTGCTTATTAACATACAGCTCAAATACCGCTTAAATAAAGTAGGCCTACATCAACTTGTGGTTATAGTCAATTTTTTATCAAACGTAAGCTCTTTGATTGTACTAACAAGTGACTGTGAAACCAGTGAGTTACAATCCGTTTTAAGTTACTTGGCTTTTCAATGTCCAATATGTACTGACTGTCCCAAACTTAAATCTGCTTCATCTATTATCAATTTTGAACAGTACCTCTCCAAAGGTATTTAGTCTCACACTGTTCACAGACAGAATGAGCGATGTATATTAATTACAAATTAGATGGTACCAGCATAGACGTCCAGAGACTTTGAAGAAAAGTGACAAGCTCTGGATAGTGAGGCAAAATAGATGAGAAAATTACACAAATAGCACAATATTTGTAGTTTTTAAATTCTAGCTGAAGGGACTTGACATTATATACATGCACCAAAAGAAAACATATCATAAATAGCATCCAAGTGGTGTTCCATTCATTTTTTGTGCATAGTTGCCAACATAGCGACTTGAATGGACAAAAACTTATATCTGGCGTTATGGTATCAGCGTCTTCAGGTCTTGAAAACGGTGGCCTTAAATGAACTTAACCCTCTTCCAAAACTGAGCACAAATTTGGCGCATCAGTAATGATATCCTACGATGAAGATTCACACTCGCTGCTGTGCTGGTCAATTTAGGGCATTTTAATAGCTTCCTCTTCTGACCAGTCACACGAGCTGTCTTCTGTCAAACACGACTGGGATCTTTTCACAAATGCGGAAGCCACAAGGTATGTACCTCGTAAATTATAATTACGGGGTTCTAAAGATTCCCAAATGTTGACTTTAAGACTCTCTGTATTGTTCAAAAGCAAGCATATCGAAAAATCTCTTCTGTCATATCTTCATATTGTTTTTTCACCTTGGTACTGCAGTTAGAGCTGAATATTCCAATCACTGAACCATTCATTTGTGACATATGACATTGTCTAAAGCAACATTAATCTCTGGTTAACTCAGGTTTTTGAGATTTTTGGCACTGAATCATTTCAGATTTCTCATCAAATTGATTATTTTAGGACTTTTCTGCCACTGTTCATACAAAATTACCTTTGACCTTCATAAAAAAGTAACAAAACAGAAGCCGTCCTTGCAATCATTAAACAAAGGAGCAACAACCTGCATGAATGATCTTCAGTAGTTAGCAATCTTCTGTTTATTGGTTTCGATTGACCACAGCTGCCCTCACACACTTTATGCAGATACGTATAAATATTACATTAAGACACAGTGTTAAGTCGATATGTCTTGAATTTCACATTCCACAGATGTTTCTTTTGTTCAGAGACTTGCACCTCAGTTGGTCCTAATTGATATCTACATGTTGATGCAGGAAAGCCACATGACGCACATGAGATCTACTGGGCTACTGTTATTTGGTCTTGCGATACTGCTTTGAGAACACCGGCACATGGCACATCACATACATGTATATACATGCACAGACACAGACATAAAACACACATAAGACTGTCAGTGTCTCCTGCTTAGCAGTAGAAAGAACCCAAACAATGGTAAAAAGAAACTTACGTGCAACAAAGCACACAAAGGTCATTAAATTTCTTACGAAATCATCGGAATTGACATAACAAACAAACATGTTGAGCACTTTCAGCATTTTTTGGATTTGCTGTGCGATGTTCAATAAAAACCTACAGGATGAGCGGTTTCAATCAAACTCAGTGTGCAAACATTCTCTAAAAATGTTTTTTTCTCATGTAGTACTTAATTTTCTAATTTTTTTCGAATTTCATTTTTTTTTTCGAAAGAAAATTGCCTCGGATTTAAACCAAAACAAGCTTTTTAATTTTTTCTGCATTTTTTTATTACACCAGTTTCAACGACAGTCACGATTCATCTTCCTCTTTTCATGTTTCTTCAAATCATTGAAAAGGTTGGCCTGATACATCCGAGTTATAAACTCACAACCGAAACACAGTGAAGTCTGCAAAAAATCCAACCGCAAAGGCTCACAAGAAAGTCTCCGGTCAGCTATCTTGCCCTGCAGCAATTCCAAGTTAGTGTCTGTAATATAGAAAAAGAAATGTCAGACATACTAGCTTCTGAGTGTAAGCATTCCAACATCACGTAAGTATTCTTGCAAATTAGTTGAAATACCTAATAGGATCCCTGTTTGCTATTCACTTTCGCAAACAAACTATAGATTAACTTTAGATCGCAAAGATTTCCAGGAAAACTTGGTTTCTTCGGGCAATTAATACTCTAAATGCTTCCTTGAATATGAAAAGAGAAAACCTGCTGTTGATGGCAAATAAAAGTTTGGAATACTTTCTAGTATTTCTCATGTTATACAAACCAATCTCTAAATGAGAAGACCAACATATGCTAAAATGGACATGCTGTGGCCAATAATCAACTTCATTAGTTACGATTACATACACAAGGACAAGGAGCATTCTTCAAAACTAACCGCCCCCAAAGTAAAACAGAATTAGGCAAGACAAAACAAGAGCAAGACGAGATGAGATATGCCAATTAAAGAAAGAGGAGCTTTCAAGTTATCCTTGACACTATATTAAGTTATGTCATTGACATTTTGTGTGCAGAATAAAGTTAGACGTACATTCTCTGTCAACAAGAAATAGGATTCATTCCTACATGGACAACCAGAATGCACCAATGGATCGTAGTTTCAGTTATTTCATTCTGAATCTGATATATGATGACTGATATGCAACATGTCTTAACACGCACAAGTGCATATTACAGTTACGCAACACATAGCATATGAGATCATAACCTCAAGCTTCACTCCTTGAGATGTCATGTTTACAAGGTTTACACAGTTTGACCCCTGTTGACCCCAAATGACTATTGACCTCCACCAAAAACAATAGTATTCTTCTATTCAACTTGGTACGCCACTGTAGTACATATGAGAACTGTCGAAGCTTCCCTTCTTGAGATATGATGTTTAGAAGTTTTTCACAATTTGAACCCTGTTGACCCCAAATGACCGTTCACCACCACCAAAAACAGCAAGGTTTTTGTAATCAATGTGGTACACCTACATACTTAATATGAGATCTGTCGAAGCTTCCATTCTTGAAATATCCTGTTCACAAAGTTTTCATAGTTTGACCACTGTTGACACAAACAACCTCCACCAAAAGCAATAGGGTCCTTCGGCTGAATGTGGTACACTTGCATACTAAATATGAGAACTGTCGAATCTTCCCTTCTTGAGACATCATGTCTACAAGGTTTTCACAGTTTGACCCCTGTAGACTCCTGTAGACCCCAAATGACCGTTGACCTCCACCAAAGACTATAGTTTTCTTCTACTTGATGTGGTACACCTACATACTAAATATCAGATCTGTCGAAGCTTCCTCTCTTGAAATATTGTGTTTTAAGTTTTTCACAATTTGACCCCTGTTCAGCCCAAATGACCTTTGACCTCCACCAAAAACAATAGGATTCTCCTACTCAATGTGGTGCATCTACAGACTAGGTATGAGAACTGTCGAAGTTTCCCTTATTGAGATACTAGGTATACAAAGTAGGGCATCAAAAGCATACATACATACATACATACACACACACATATATACATACAAACAAACATACATACATACAAACACACACACACGCGTGATTACAAAGGTTAAGATTATCATCGAAACCAAAAACATGTCAAAAACTTACATGATATTCAGTTGAATTCTTTGACCAGCGAGTGGTGTCCCATTCAATTCTCTGATAGCTCGAATAGCTGCATCTTTGTTTTCCAGAACTATTTTGGCTTCACCTAATGGGTGTCCAGCTGGGTCGCACCCAATGCGAATACCACCAGGAAGAAGGCCATATTCTCTGAAAAGCTTAGCCAGGGTGCTCACGCCAACCACTTCACTCAAATTGGCAACAAAAACAGTACAGCCTCGGAGAGCTGGACCACCCATTCTTGGACCAGGCCGAGGAGGGCGTAAGTGAGGAGGAGGAGGCCCACTGAATCTACCACTAGGAGGGACGCCACCTGGACGATGTCCCATATGTGGATTTGTGTTGGGTGGTAGAACATGAGCTTTCTTTGTATCTCTTGTTCGGAGTGACATCTGAAGCATCCTATCTCCTAAGAGGGTATGTCTCTTCTCCATTGCCTTCCTTGCTTCCTTGGCATTTGCAAATTCAATAAATGCCTGACCAGAATGTTTGCCATCAGGGAAACGTATTATACTGATACCACCTGGGGCCACCGCTAATCCTGCAAAGAGGTCATACAAACCATGCTCCCCAACACTGTATGGAATGTTACGAACATGTACGCACGTCTGCATATCTTCAGCTTGAACTGGTTCTGGAAGGAGTGGTACTGGAACTTGAGAAGCAATATTGCCTTTGTTTGGACTTTTTTCTCTTCCATCAAGGTCTTTCCACACCTTCCCATTATCTGGTTTCCGATCTGGCTGCTTCACTTCTGCAGAATGAGAAGGTTGCACTTGCGTCACTGGAGATGGCTTTGGGTTGTCTGGAAATGGCAACAATCCTGCAGTCTTCGTTGTAGCAGGAGTTTTGTCTGAGGCAGTTGTTTTCGGAGGATCCTTTTTCGGCAAATCCTTTGTCTGATTTTCGGTTTTGGTCTCAAGTTCACTGACTTTCTTCTCAGTTTCCTTCTTTTTGTCTTTTTCTTTGTCGTCAGAGCGACTTCGATCCTTTGAACGGTCTCTACTACGGTCTCTACTACGATCTTTCTCACGTCGATCCTTGTTGTCCCGTTCCCGGTCTCTATCCCTTCCTTTATCACGATCTCTATCTCTATCTCTGTTACTCGAGTCACGATTTCTGTCTCCACCTCGGTCTCTCTCCCTGTCTCGGTCTCTCTCTCTGTCACGATCTCTATTCTTATCACGATCACGATCGCGATCACGATCGCGGTCACGGTCCCTCTCTCTATCTCCTCTATCTCGACTACTGCGAATTCGATCATCTCGTCCTCTAGTCAATTTTTCATCTGTCACAGGTCCACGGGTGGGATGTGAGGACCTGGTCATTTCTTGTCTCTCTAAAATCCTCCTTTCTACATCTGCAATGCGGTCAATCATCAAGTTGTACGGAATCTTGGAAATTCCAATGGGACTAGTTCCCATAATCTTCCCACTTTGGCGTAGTGCTAAATCAAGTTGGGCGGGATCAACAATTTCTAAATATGATCTTCCTACAACTTTTCCACTTGCATCACGTTCCACAAACACTGAACCACGCGCAACTTGAATGCCCTCAAAGAAGTCAACGATCATCTTTGTGTCAGCATTATAGGGAAGACCTTTCAGTTCTAGACAAATATGTTGCTCTGTGTATGACCTTTTGCCTTCAGACATTTCTCTGTGGTCAAAATCCCGAGACATTGCATTTGGAAATCTCTCCCTTACGTGCAATGGAGCATATTCAACATGATCAGGCCTTGGACGAGGTCCGCTATCTGATCTTGGCCTTGGACCTCTCCCCAAAAGAGGTCTTGGCCCTCTAACTTCGAATGGTCTTGGTCCCCCACGAACACGTTGCATCTCTGGTTCACTAGGATATCTCGGCCTCAAAGCTCTCATAGGGACGTCAAACATGTTGCCTGACTGTGGTGGTGGATTATCAAGGAGTGGTTTTGGTGCAGAACGTCCAGATTCATCCTCACCTGCCGTAGCAGCATTCCATTCATCGAGGGGACATTTTGAAACTGTAATAACATGTCGTCCCATACGATTTTTGTTCCTTTGTGCAGCATCAGTAGCTTCCATAACTGTTTGGAATTGAACCAAAGCACGCCCAGTTTTCTGTCCAGTATTCACATCAATTTGCATTCTGACTCCTCTTTCAACGATGCGAAAGCCACTGAAAAAGTCAATGACATGACCTTCCTCACAATCGAATGGCAAACCATCCAACACCACTACATCTCTTTTGAAGTTTCCCACTGATCTTTCATGGAGCAACCTATCACTTTGTTCAATTTTAAAATCCAATGGACGATTTCTTTGTAAATTATGATCCATGTTATCACCAGGATTGGCTCCCAAAAGAGGTCTCCCAGGTCGGTCTCCTCGAACTGTTCTTTCAGAATTATCTTCTTGAACAGGTCCCCTGTTCGGAGGTTCCTGATAAGGAAAATTGCCTTCTTCAAAGACAGGTCCAGAACGTCTGAGATCCGTGTAGTCCTCACGATTATTGGGTGGGGGGAATTTTTTGTCTGGTGGTCCTCTAAAACCATGCTTTTCGTATTCCATTTTAGTATCAGTGTCGTATCTAGTGCCCCTGTCAAATGCACCATGATGTTCCTCTTCTCTTGGCTCCTCAAATCTACGCCTCTTAGGCTCATCAAATTCATCGTATCTACCTCTTTTGGGGAACCCAGCAATGACATCTGGCCTGTTGGATTCTGGATTTATACCTTGCAAGGGTTTCTCTCGAATGCCACTACCAACTATTGGACCTTGCTTTTCATAATTTTCATCAAATCTGGAACTTCTCGGGGCAGTGAATTTGCTCGGTTGATTGGATTGAACCTCAGAACGCAAAGAGGCTGTAAACTTCGGAGCTGAATGATTCAGTGGATCTTTATTCACCATATTCATGCTTTGGTTTTCAAACCCAAGTGGTTTGCCAGGAAAAGCTGGGTCTTCGTAGTAATCGTCCTCGATATCGTGAGTGGTGTCCGTAATTTTTTGTGAACTACTTCTACTGAATGGATCAGCTTTCAAGAATACGGCTTCTTTTCGACTCAACCGTGGGTCCGGTAAAAGGCTTGTGGAAATGTCTGAGGTTACCTTTTTGTATCGATCACCATCAGCACCGTACTGTGGTAACGTTTGTTGGTGTTGCTGTTGTAGTGGGGTGCTGCTATGACGAAAAGAAGCATGATCTCTCTGAGGATGGAATCCTGGATCTTTTGATGCCTTGCTCTGGGTGGAAACAGAGTACATTGGGTCTGGGTGACTACTATACATCATATTTTCTGCAAGACTACTACTACCATATGAATGCTTCAATGGTTTCTCAGAGGCGACAGCAGCAGGATCTTCAGGACGTGGATATGCTGATCTTATGCCATGAGGGGATGACTGAGTATGTGCGAAGGGACTATTGACCACGCCAACTTTTCCTGGATCAGTTAAAGGGAAGACGTCTCTGAGGCGTTCCACCAAATTATCTGGAATTGGAGGTATGTTTCGTTGTGGTTCAGTCTGAGAGGCACTCTTAGTGTCAAACGGATTTATCTTGCTCGTCACTTTGTCAACTGCTGTTTCATAACCCTTCTGTATTGTTGAATCTTCTCTGGTATTTTCTGGATGCAAACCCAAGCTTGATGCATTTTCTCCTTTCTGTTGATTGTTTGTGCGAAACATGCTTGAGTAAGAGGATGAGGCAGAATTGTAGCCACCGTGGACGTAATCTGTACTACGATTCGATGTAGGGTCAGTCACACTCTCATGACGTTGGTGCAGATCACTTTCAGACGATTCTCGAAAACTTATTTCGTGAAGTGGAGTTGATAGTCGCGGATCACGAGTTTGTCTTTGATAGTTAGGTGTTGTTTGTTCAGAGGACCATGACACATCACCCTGTTTGATCACACTTGAACTTGTTGATTTTGACAATGTCTCCTCGGCAGGCTTAACATGGCCAATATTTCTTTGTTGACCAATTTCTAAAGTCTTCGCGGGTGATGACGTTGGATTTGCCCCATATAAATTGACAGATTCATTGCTCTGTCTTCCATAATTATATCCATAACGTGTGTCAGCGTCATCTGCAACATATGTCCCATACAGTGGTATATTACCTGAAACCTTATTCGTACCAGTTTTATCTGTAACACCTTCAGACGATCTGTTAATTGGGGGACTGAAGTAAGCTGTGCTGGATGGGTTCATCTGAGTCGATTCAGTCGGAACTGGTGACGCTGGAGACTGGGTTGTGGTCAGCTGTTGACTTCCAGACGGGGAAGAGTAAGAATCTCTTCTGCCTTGAACAGATGAACGACTTTTTGCTATGATATCATGCATCTCCGACTTACTGCTGAGAAGGAGTGAAACCCTACTGCCGCACAAGGGTTGGCTCTGTTTCTGCATTGCTCTCCTAGCGTCCTCATCAGTAGAAAATGCGATGAATACATCGCCACTTTCGCCACCAACGATATGAACCCCACCATCCGGGATATTCAAACCAGAAAAGAATTCCCTGATATCCATCGAACTGGCAGACCAAGGGAGTCCTTGCAGACGCAAAATGATCGTCATCTTGTGATCGTGTCTTAGCAATTATCTGCAATGATAAAAAAAAAACAACAAATGTCATTACTACTTTCAGTGTTCAGTTACTATGACGGACCATGCTCTAAAGCACCAATTCTCTGGGGCGTTTGATCCAAGAAGTCTTTTGGTCACCCTTACGGTTAAATCACACGCATCGTACTTTTCTTCCATCATCACACTCTTGAATGCAAATCTCTGTCAATAGTGACTTATTAATAACTTCACCGGATTTCAAACATTCGTCAACCGGACGCCCGGAATGACAATGTTTGTAATGATTGCTTGTATCAAATTAAAACTTGCCAAAGTAAAAGACAGCTCACACGCATATTGACCAAGGACAATTTAAATAATATCATTACGCATCCATTGCATACAATGCCTTCACTATAAGAATAACTCAGCCATTCTTATGAAGTATTGGACAACGAAGGTATCCCAACAACAGCCCGTCGGAGCATTTCTAAAAGTGGTATTGGGCATTTGAATTGCAATCGTCGTCCTGGGGTAGGAGTGCCAAGTTTTGCAAACAACATAAGAGATTATCTTCAGTGTTTGGCTCATTGTGGTTTCGCAAAATAATAGCTTCATTTTATCATTGTAATCTGTAGAAACGTTTACTATAGGTATTGTAGATACGTTTACTGTTGGTTAAGAGTTATTGTGAATCCTATTGGGGTGAACACACATCATATAGTGTAGAAATATACGATGAACCATCGTCTTGCTGCTTTGCTTGCATTAGGCTACACAAGTGTGTGAAGAGCTTTCTGAGATTCTACGTGAAAAGGGAAGTCCGATATTATTGCAATCAAACTGAGATGACAGGTACAAAATCGAAGTTGCATTTAATGTAGCTCACCAAAGATCAGTTAATTTGCCTGAGTCTGAATCTGAGTATATCTGACTTCTCATTAGTATTATTACATTTTCTTATAATTATTATATTTGAGGCGGTACAGCAAATACCGCTCCTATCGTAGCGGTTGCGACGGGCATGTCAACTGACCAATAATGTAACAGTATTAATTTCAGTTTGTTAAACCAAGAAACTTGAACTGTTTATTATGCTCGTATTATACTCGAATTAAATTTACCCGCGTCGGATGTTAATCAACAGTGCGAAATTATCCCAGACTCAATACACACATTTCACAATTCCCTTTGGAAAATCAAGCCATCTCAGAGACCCTGAGCTGCTAAACTATTACCAGTCAGCGAACTTAACGCTTAGTAATAAAGGGAACACAGCGTGTGGTGAGCAAAATAGATGTTCTTGCGCAGATAACACAATAGGCTCTACACTTCGAACTATAGTTAAAGTAATTTAGAAAAACCAGAACGTCTTCGACTTAGAGAAGATTTCATGAAGAACAAAGGACAACCTACACACCAGTTTGTAAGTTCAAACACTTTACATCTCTGGTCAGTCAAAATTACCCTCCTACACTTATTGTATTTAAAACTTTTTATCTCATCCCTATACGTAATATACAAGGAGGAGAGCCAAAATGTCACTAATGTTATAGTCATGGTAGCCCACCTTACCCCTTCTGTGGGTTTCAACGGAAACTAGTCCTTATATTGGGGTATCTCGTGGTATACATAGAATTGATTGAGATTGTCGACTGAGGTTGGAAGTAGGTGAAAAGGGGTGTCCAACTGTGTGCGGGTATGTGCACAAAAGTGTGTCACAACCTCCTCGTACGGTCATACGTCGGATGAAGCTCAAATTTGGTGGGTAGTTGCCCGGGTATATGGTGCAGTGTTCGTCCGACCGATGACGCAATAGGTTATGCATAGTTCACTCTATATCCTAGTGTGATACTACCCTATATGGGATGTTGATGATAAAAATATTGAAGACGTTACATGGTCAAAGGTCAGGATATCAATCGTGCAAAATGCTCTGAAAAGCGTGTCCCGATCTACTCCTAGACGGACGGTTAGTCTGATGAACATGGCAGATAGGTGGACGTCCGAGTATGTGATGTAGTGTCCGCCTGAATGATGACGTCATTGATCAAGGTCAAAGTTAGGTCAAAGTGCATACTGCAGTGTGTTAGGTGCTGGGCTAGTAGCACATGGTGTCAATATGTGTTTTACATATTTGCTTATCCATATGTGACACGGTGTTTCAACCTATGCAACCATGTTTTGGGTTTAGTGGTTATGCCTGGTAGCAATGTCATTTTCCAAGCGTTGGTAGTAAGTTCACTCAGTATACTTACAGCCGTGTATATTTTGGCCTACTGCACATGACAATTGTACAAGTACTTGTGATGTTTACTCACCACGAACACAACTGAACCACGGATGTGGTATAACTAAAAGTGATAGTTATGAACAACATGTTTAGTTGTTGCAGTAAAATACATGTACAATTTCCATTGTATGGTACACATGTACGTTTGGAATTCCTAAAAATCTGGAAAATGCTGACGGTTTAGTTGCAAGCCCAGTGGAGATAGTCGACAGTTTTCGAGATTTGGCAACATTGAGAACGCCCTGAAAGCCATGGCCATATAAGCTTAAATAAGTTGTCCTGGACAATGGTACAAAAGCCTAGCAGGGCCATGCAAGTAAAAGTTATCAATTTGTAGGGTTACTGAGACAAATCAAGTAACTAACTCGGACTCGAGTTTTTGTGATAACTTGATTCGAGTCCAAAATGACTCGAGTCACCTCTGAAACTGACTTGACTCGAGCACATGATGACTTGATTCTATGCAGAGACTTGAGTCACAGAAACAGAGTAAAAAAAACAGACTCAAACAGACTTTTTATTTCTATAAAAATGCTTCTCAGATTGAATGGCACTTCCCGGTCTCTCTGGCGTTGTGAGTTCCAGCTAACATTTTCTTTACTTTTTTTAACACAGGTTCGGACATTTCCATTACGAATGGTGTAGAGGGGACGATAAGAGAATTCCATAGATTTACAATTCACTGATGGATATCAAAATGTAATCATTAGCTATGCTGCATGCCAAAGAGGGACTTGTAGAGGGACCAAAGAGGACCTATAGCATTTTAGCCATATGGTCGATGCCAAGGAC